>PVHX01005704.1:0-109149 GCA_004024805.1 Geosciurus inauris | reverse complement strand
AAACACGCCTTAGGACGAGCTCCTGCCCTATCATATTTAGGTCCATGGATAGCGGAAGCTATAACTTGCCCAAGTATGTGAGTATTGTCAATACCTCTGCATAGTCTGATGATATAATCATTAAGACTTTTGTCTCTATGAGCATGGAGGGCTTGCTGACAGTGTTTATTTGCATTCTCATATGCAAGCTGCTTAATTAACGGCATGGCATCAGTAACATTTCCAAATAATCTCCCGGCCAATTGTATTAACCTATCTGCAAAGTTAGCAAAAGGTTCAGAGGGCCCTTGCATAGCCTTTGATAGACTTTCCCCAGCTGCTAAATTAGGCAGGGCCCTCCATGCTTTAGTAGCGGCTGTGGCTATTTGAGCATATATGCCTGGATCATACACTATTCGAGCTTGCATACTGTTATATTGTCCTAGTCCAGCAAGCATGTCTAGGTTTCGTTGTGGGAAACCAGCCTGAGCATTTCTGGCAGCTGTTATTTTACATTGCTCATGATATTCTCCTTTCCAGATGAGATAATCCCCCCCAGACAGGACAGCTCTGGTCAACTGTGACCAATCAGAGGGAGTTAAATTCAAAGATGAGAGAGACTCAAAAATAGCCAAGGTAAAAGGAGCATGGGGCCCACATTGCACCACCGCATCTTTCAATGATTTCACATCCTTAAAATCTAATGGTTGGTGCTGCCTGATTATTTGCCCCTCTTGAGTTTGAGTCTCAATAACTGGGAAGCATATATCTCCCTTTTTCTCAGGCCAGTCAACAGGGGGCTCTGTAGGTGTTATCAGTCGCCCTACCGGCTCTGCAAACAATTTCTCCTGTAATTGCTCTTTGATGTCATATTTTTTAAGTTTTTCAGACAAATCCTCAATCTCTCCTTCTAGCGTTTCTTTGTCTTTTTCTTCCCCCTCTTTAAGGTCTAAATTCTTTTTTGACCCCTTGAGAGATTGAGCAGATACAGTCTCCTGCATTATCTCAAAAGTTTTGGCTAGTTCACTCATTTGTTCTGATATGGTATTCAGCAATCTGGATACTACGTTGTGCACCCATTGGAACGCTCTACCACAAGGAGTAAGATTTAAAGATGAAAAGGATTTAAAAATGGCTAAAGTGAAGGGTGCATGAGGGCCATATAGTACCACAGCATCCTTCAAACCTTTTACATCCTTGAAATCCAATGGCCGATGTTGCCTGTCTGTCTGTCCCTGTTGGTTTTGCACTTCTATTACTGGGAACAGCACACCTCCCGGTTGAGGCTCTGGAGGTGCCGAAGGACCAGCGGGCCTCCTAGACTCATATCCTGGATTAAAAGGAAGTGGTCTTCCCACTGAATAATGCTTTGGTTTCTGCTTACATTGTTCCTTTAATTCCCATTCCTGTAATCTCTCTTGCAATGTCTGGATATCCTGTTCCAATTGTAATTCCTCATCTTCCTCCTCATCCTCTCCTTCTTTCTCTTCCTGGCTATCCGTTTCAACTTCTTTAAGGGGCTGAGTACTCCTTTCTAGCCCCGTACCCTGTTTCCTCAACAGAGTTTCGATCGGATTTTCCAACAATTCCCTAGTGAGGGTAGTGCCCATCTTTATCTGCACTATTAATAATTCCCGGTTTCCAACAATTCCCTACTGCAGGTAGTGCCTATCTTTACCTGCACTATTAACAATTCACCCCCTACTTACTGGCCAGTCCCGGGGTGTCCGTTGGCATTCCTTCCCTTCTTCCAGTATCTCGGTGGGACCTCCAGATGCCAGCGCCCGCGCCAGCACAAAGGGAAACCGAGTCAGGCGAGGGAGCCGTGGATGACAAATCACTCACACACACACACACACACACACACACACACAGCAAGGCAAGAGACTCTCCTTATTGAGTTCACGTCCCTCTTTATATATGCTAAGATGCCATATATCCCGCAAGCGCTACAGGGTGCACAGGGTGTGACTATTCTACTAGCACCCTGAGGCTATTCACAGGAATGCGGAACTATGGCCAAAAGCTCATGATTGAAAAACCTGATATAGTTGTACTATGTACTGCGGAAGCCCTCAGGCCAGCTCTCTCTCACAATAAAGACCACTGCATGGGGCTGGGATTGTAGCTTAGTGGTAGAGCGCTTGCCTCGCATACATGAGGCCCTGGGTCCGATCCTCGGCACCACATACAAAGCAATAAAATAAAGACATTCTGTCCATCTATAACTAAAAAAATATTAAAAAAAAAAAAAAAGACCACCGCATCTTTAAAGCTCTCATGCTGATTGATGCGTTCACTTATTCACAACTGAGTTGATCTCACCTTTCCCTCAAAGCTCCTGTCCTGGATCTATTCCACCCACCACGGTTCTTCTAGTCAAGAACCTGCTTATCCTCACAGCCTGGTTAGATGTCACTTAAACATCAAAGCACCCTCCTTGACCCTTCTTTGAAGTGTCATATTTGAAAGTTCTGAATGTATCCCATATGTAAAAAACCACCACATCTCCGATATTAATCTTTTGAGCTACATATTTAGGTAAATCACAACTGAGAATAATAGATGCTACAGATGCACTTCACTTAGGCCCTGAGGATGGAACAGGAATATTTAAGTGTTTATTAGGTCTGTTGCTCTAACATAGGGAAGTAACAAAATAATACCACAGGGGAGTTCCTTCCACAAACTAAATGTTTACTAAATTTTCTATTTTAAGTTACTCAAAAATTCCCATAAGTTATATAGTCTTGCCTCTATCCTCATACTCATTAATGTATTTTTCTATCAGGATCTGTTATTACCATACATGGTAACTGATATTTTTCTTTAAGTGCTTTTGTGAAAAGTGACCTAAAAATAAACAAGTATAAAAAACCACATCAATAGCATGTCTTATCTAAAACAGAGAAAAAAAATCAAAAAAACCCAACAACAACCTAATGGCTTAACACTTCCTGAACTCATACTGGATTGCAGCAAGCTTCAAAAGTAGTACAAATTCTAAGCAGAAGACACTGAAAAAAGCACTATTGATATTCAGAAGCAAGGCTATCCTTAAGTGGTATTTTATGAAAATCTCTCTGCCTAGTGTTGAGCCTCACACATAATAAGCACTCAGACTCCTTGGCCGTCAGTTTCAAATATTAACCTACAAAAACAATCTTCTTGGGCATGGTGAGTTGCTTGGATATAGCAATAAAGCACTTACTGGTGTTAAATTGTGCTTAACTGGAAAAGCAAGTTGAACAATAAAATACGGAGGGTATAATGACATTGCCTGAACATCTCACAGATCTTGGTCTTGATTGGACAGTATGTTCCCAGTGTAGATTGCAGACTGCACGAGCAATGAGGGGTTTCAACTACCAGACGTCTACCAGGCATCTCCTAGAAGTCTCAATTAGCTAAAAGCACTGGCAACTGGCCTTAGCATCAAGTTCATCTCTGACAGAGTTCAGGAAATAAGATGAGGAACTGCTCCTGTGAACTGGACTCTAATTGACACACAAGAGGTAAAGCAGTAAGGATACTCTTAAAAACCTAACAGTATGAAAGAGCTCTGGCAGTCAAAAAGGAGAATATGAGGCCAAGCCAGAAATGTACTCCACACTTCAGGAGGACACATTCCAAGCTATCATCAAGACCCCAAAGGGGCAGAAGCCCATAAAGCCATCTAAAGCCACATGCTGACTAATTGTGAAAGGCCCTGACAAGGGGAAAAGGGAGGCATATTCTCAGAGGCCACAACTGCTACCCAGGAAGTCCATGAACAAGTTAAAGATAAAAAAGACCAAAGAAAAGGGTGGAAATAGACTCCTATGCCTGAGAGCGAATAATAACAGATGCAGACACTGGAGGAAGTAGGAAAAGTTGTTTCTACAAAATGTTAGAGATCACCACATGTTTTTTACCCCTTTTCATTTGGAATGCACGGCACTGATGAGATAGGCCTGCTGCCTGCGGGACAGGATGCAATGTTAACAGATCATCAAATAAAAAGCAGAACTACCCAACTCCTACTTCACCTCACCGTCTACTATGGGGAATCATCTAAAAACCAGAAAGGTCAGTATGAACATTAGTTGCAGGAACTAAAGCAAACGAAAGGCAGGGATAAATTTTAAAAAAGAAAAAATAAAAGCCAGCACCTGGATGCTGTCAAAGAATTATATTTTATAGCAACACACACACACACACGCACACATGGGCCTAGAGAACTGTGAGAATACTCAGAATAGTTAAGGGAACCATCACTAATCAGAGAAAAACAACAGTGAACAAAAGAGGATCTAAAAGATGCAGATAAAAAAAAACCCCTGTGTTCTAAAAAGGAGAGACAATAGATCCCGAGCATTATAAAACACTGTTTATTAAAACAGTGGTGGATACATGTGCTTTCAGAGTTCAAGAGTGGGAACTTTTTGAGAATAATTATTTTGGAAGTTAAAAGAATACTTCCCATTTGCATTGAGAATTCAGGTAACACTGGGCAGGACTCAACTGCTATGTAAGTGTGTTTCAGCATATACAGAACACAGGAGAGAGTCCCAGAACTCGTAGAAGAGGTCCTGTACACTGTTAAGTGTGAATAATACTGTTATTGGCCAACAAGTTTGAGGTCTATGCTGGTCAAAAACCAAGTGCACTTCATTAGAAGGATGTTTTAAAGGAGGTGGTGACCTCTGGAGATCAGTGAGACTGGAGATCTCCACAGACTCACTTCCTCTCCTTTTCTTTTTTTGAAATACCAGCATTTGGATTTCAACAAGGCTTTTGGCTAGACCCTACTGTTATAAGACAGAGACACATGATTCCATGATTATGTAACAATATGGATTCATAACCATTCACAACCAGTTGACAAACATAGAAAGGAGGCTCATACTGGAGCTTATCCCTTGCCTTCCCCACCCTCCACCCTGAGAGTCCTTCCGTAAAGAGCCAATCCTGGGCCCACTGGGCTCCTGGTTCTCCTTTCTTCCCTTGGTCTGGTAACCCAGCCCTAGGTGTCAGGGTCAACACTGGGCATCTGACCAGCCAAGACAATTAGATGTCCTGCTGGGAATGTGAACTTGCCATCCAGAGAGAGGGTCAGCTGACTCAGCACTACAGTCAGACTGAAGGGATATCCTGACATCTGAAGCCACATGCATTCCAATATGGCTTGGGTATGGCCTGAGTGTGTCCATCCGGGTTCATGTACTGAAACTCAATCCCCTTTGTGAGGCATTAAGAGAGCAGAAACCTGACCTGATTATGGTATCAAGAGGTGGGGCCTTTGGAAAGTATTTGAATTAGGTAAGAACATCAGGGTGGAGCCCTTATGATTAAATACTAGTGGTTTTATAAGAAGAGGAGAGAGACCAGAGAAGACACACACAGGTTCCTGTCTCTTACCATGTAATGCCCTGCACTGCCTTGGGGCACTGTGAGGTAGAAGCTCATCACCAGATATGGCCCCTTGGTCTTGGACTTCCAGAACTGTGGGACAAAATAGACCTTTTTTTTTTTTTGGTACTGGGGATTGAACTCAGGGGTACTCGACCACTGAGCCACATCCCCAGCCCTATTTTGTGTTTTTTATGTAGAGCCAGGGTCTCACTGAGTTGCTTAGTGCCTCGCCATTGCTGAGGCTGGCTTTGAACTCCCGAGTCTCCTGTCTCAGCCTCCCTAAGTACTGGGATTACAGGCTTGCGCCACCACGCCTGGCTCAAAATAGACCTCTTTACTTCCTAAAGTTATCCAGCCTCAGGTATTTCATTATAGTAATGAAAACTGGACTAACACCATGTCAAAAGTGTATTAGTGGAGAATGGGGCAGATTTACAGAGGCAAAAACAAGACAATGCTGGGCAGAGTGACAGATCCCAAAGATCAAGTCCTATGAGCCTCAGCTGTGATCCAGGGGATCCCTTGCATAGAGTAAATGCATAAGTTAGTGAGGATTCTAGAGCCAGCCTCCTGGGTTCCAAAGACAGCTTAAGGACAAACATGACATAAGGAATTAATAGAAAGTTGACATGAAAGAATCAGAACTCAAGTATATTTTGAGAGGCTGAATAACTTGAAGGTCCTATGCAAAGGGCTAAAAATGTCAAAGGTACAAATATAATATGTGGATATCTGGCAGAGCAAGACATGCAGAAAATGAATGTTTATATTGCTTTTATTGATTTCTTAGCAAGAAAGAACTTGCTAAGAATTAGAGCTGAGAATGAAATGAACTATCTTAGGAGGTGTGATCCCTTCGTGGAGGGGTACTCAAGCAGGAAATGGATACTCAATGTCTAGCAGGCTGCCTCAGGTACAGTGAGTGCTGCATGAGATGAATTCTAAGTTCCCTCCTGACTCTAAAATTCCATTATCTTATCCTCTCAAGAGGATTTTTTAAAGACAATTATAAGGTCATCAGAGAACCACTCACACGATGCCATTGCAGGCAAAGTTTTCATCAGTTTGTACACAGAAGAGCACCACTGAATGAGTGGCTGCAGGCATTTGCAGGGTGGTGAAGTAACCCGCTGACTTCAGGAGAATTTGTTCATAGGAGATATAACTGGACTGCTGTTCTGAATGAGCTGGCCCTTAAAAAGTCCCAGGAAAAAATTTAATAAATCACCATAGAAGCAATCTGAGTCATTATTACAATTTCCTTTTTAAAGAACTATTTACATTTTTTTTTAACACAAAAACAGGCAGATGCAGAAATGGCTCCCATAAACTAGTCCTCATTTTAGTAAAAGCAGCAAAGATACCCAAATAACATCATTTTGCTGCTATATTATTCTCAGGATGAGTCAGAGGCGTTTGAATGGCACCTGCTTCTTGCCTCTATCATGAGCTTGTAAGGGCGAAAAAGTAATTCACCTTTATTTATTTATTTATTTTAACAAATCCTCAAGCATCAAAAACACCTGGTAAAGAAACTAAAGCCTATCTACCAATTAGGACTTTGTAGGGATGTCAGCACAGCAAACATAGCAACATAAACTGTCTACGAGAAGAAAAACAGCTTTTAACTTAACAGAAACTACCCAAGATTCGGAAAGGGGTGACATGCCTCTGCATGGCTCTGCCAAGCAGTACTGCCACCTGGCAGCACACATCCAGCAAGTCAACTGGGCAAGGCCAGAGCAACAGGAAACCCATAAAGGCACCCTTTATGGGTGCAAAAAAGAAAGAGCGTGGTGCAAAAAAAAAAAAAAAAAAAACCCTTGGTGCAAAAAAAAAAAAGAGCTCCACTGTGCCCAGCGTGGCCCTGAGAATGGGCGTGGCTCTGGGGTGGCTTGTCTGCCATTGGCGCCAGGGGCAGTATTTAAGAACCCACCAAGACTGGTTAGGCAGGACGAGCTTCAAGATCTAAGAGCCACGTGTGCATGCAAAGGCAAGAAAGGCATGGTGGACGGCCTTGACTTTGTGGGGATATGGCCACAAAAGACACAAAACCTCCACTGAGCAGATTAAACTAGGAATGGGAATGACAATTGGTGGGCTGTGACTCTTAAAAGACCCAGCTCAGTGACACCTACACAATGTGAGACTGCCATCAGCCTACCCAATTCACAGGTAGGAGGAGGAGGAGAGGATGGATGGAACAACAGCTTCGAGAACAGTCCTAATGCCATAAATAAAAATCACCCATTGGGAGGCTGAGACAGGAGAATCGCGAGTTCAAAGCCAGCCTCAGCAATGGCGAGGCACTAAGCAACTCAGCGAGACCCTGTCTCTACATAAAACACAAAATTGGGCTGGGGATGTGGCTCAGTGATCAAGTACCCCTGAGTTCAATCCTTGGTACAAAAAAAAAAAAAAAAAATCACCCAGAGCAGAAAGAACCTCGTAAAGCAACACCTGTAGCTACAGATGCTGCCTCTACCAATCGGCATTATGAGATCAGCCCGCTGGACATGTGAACATACCTGTACCACCACAGAGCCATGTGCAGCAGGACTGTGTGTATCAGACAAAGAAAACACCCTGTGATTTCAAAACCACTCTAGCATTTTAAAAACTCAACTTCCAAAATCTGAACAGCTTGATCTTATCCTAATCATTCACCAGATGCAGTTTTGAGTGACGTTTGTTTAGCTAGTGCTTTCATTTAACATCTCAGTCCTGGAAAATGACCCAGCAGTCTGGAGCATCTCAAGAGCCAAAAGAGCACAATGACGACATCAGAGACTGTTCTCATCAGCTCTGGGTATAGAGCAAGAGTCCTGGCAACAGATTCTCACCCCCCAACGGACTATGCCCATGCCATTCCTAGATGCCTAAGATTCATACCAACGGGAACAGGGAAGACACTAATAATTAGGTTTGCTGAAGTTCTAAAGAATATTCAGAAAAATAAAAGAGGGAAGGAGAGGATGGGAATCTGGATTAAATGCAATACTCTTTTTCAGAGAACAAGAAAAATGCCTACATATTTTAGCACACAGTGAATGTCTCACTCTTTTCTAAGATTAAAGGAGGAGGTTTTCAGTCCTTCCTATCCATATTTTCCTTTTTTTTATAATTTATTTAAATGCATTTCAAGTCATAGTACATATGTAGAGCTCAATTTTTCCATTTCTCTGGTTGCAAACCAGATAGAGTCACACCATTTGTGTCTTCATACATGCACCAAGGATGGTAATGACGATCTCAATCAACCATCTTTACTGTATTTCTATCTCAGCAACTGGAACCATCATTTGGGTTTCAGGGCTGCAAAGGTTAGCCATTCTTGACTCCCTCTTTTTCTTTAACACTCCATATCTTCTCCATCAATCAATCTCTTAGACCCTCCCTCCTTGAAGCTCTGTCCTGAATCTGACCACTTTCCATCACCTCCACCAAGACCCACAAGTTCCAACCTCCTCTTCTCTCAGCTTCAACTTTTATTCACATGATCCAATCAGATCATCTGGGGTGGGTCCCAGTGGTCCACGGGAGGTTTCAGTGTGCAGTTAGGCTTTGCCTCCTCACTATCTCACAGGCAGCAGATTCACTGATAGATATTATCATTCTACCAAAGTAAAACAGGATTCTCAGGTTAGGAGAGAGTCTCAAGGCCACACAGTTTGAAAGGACTAGAACCCAGGTATCACTCTAGATCTGCAGGGAACTCTGAGTACTTCGCTGCACTTTCTTTCAAGTCAATTATTTAGCAGGCATTAGCTTCTTAAGATGCTAAAGTGAGAAGAAACAGCACTAAGTGAGTGATAGCCTCAAGTGTTAAGTCACAAAAAAAATGTACTCTGCTTGTTAGGTGGCCACCGTGTCTAAGAGCCAATACTGAAAAGACCAAAACCACACAGGCTTAAACAGTAGGGATAGTGATTATGTTAGTTTGCTTCAATGGAACAACAACAACAAAAGGGACAATTCCAGTGGAACATAAGGAAAAATGTCTGACATAAAGAACACTACAAAGTTCTGACCAAAAGCTTTGGCATTCAAGCTTAGTCAAAATTAGACTATATAAATGAGTGTTTCACAAGCCACAGGGATAAATTCCATGGGGAAAGTCACTTAATAAGATCAGGGGAAATTCAACTTGGCCCCCGGGGAAATCAAGAGGGCTTTTAAAATTTTTCCTTTGCTAATTATATTCACACGGAAGTTAACAACAAGCCAACTCATACTGAGCACAGTGGCACACACCTCTAATCCCAGTGACTCAGGAGGCTGAGGCAGGAACATCACAAGCTCAGGACCAGTCTGGGTAACTTAGTGAGATCCTTCTCAAAATAAAAGATAAAAAGGGCTGGGATGTAGCTCAGTAAAAAGCCCCTGGGTTCAATACCCTGTACTACCAAAAAAAAAAAAAAAAAAAAATCATGTAATAACTCACATAATGATTCTTTTTTTTTTTTTTTTGGTATTGGAGATTGAACTCAGGGGCACTCAACCACTGAGCCACATCCCCAGCCCTATTTTGTGTTTTATGTAGAGACAGGGTCTGAGTTGTTTAGCACCTCACCATTTGAACTCGCGATTCTCCTGTCTCAGCCTCCCGAAGTGCTGGAATTACAGGTGTGCACCACCGCGCCCAGCTACATAATGATTCTTTTACTGAATTTTAAACAAGACAGACATAAGCAACCATCTAGGGTTAAATTGAGCCAATAAATCAGAATCTTCTCTTCTCTCCTATATAAGGGCAAATTCTGGCTTTTTAAAAAGGTTTTCATCTGTAAAGTACAAGTCACACTATCAGTCAATAAAGGAAAGTCTAAATGTAAATGCAGAAACAAACAAATGAAAATTATAAAATGAAAAACAATCACACAAAGGTTGGACAAATAAGTGCACTCAATCTGAGGCACTGGGGTGTTTGTCTGCTAGTCCTTAGAGCTTCAGATGATAACCTTCACCACTTACCACCAGCAATGGCCACTGCCTGCAGCCAGAAGCCAGAATCCTGCCCTTATCCAAATGGCCAAACAGCAGCCACAATGGCCAAATTAAGAGTCTCAAACACTGACCTTCAACTCTGCAACCAGGAAAGGCAAATAAATTGGAAATTGTGGTAAGTTTTCACACTTGATTCATGAACCTGTAAAAGACTTTTCATACTATGGTGGGATAAATCAATAACTGTAGAGTAGTGGTGCACACCTGTAATCCCAGCACTTTGGGAGGCTGAGACAGAAGAATCACAAGTTCAAAGCCAGCCTCAGCAACAGCGAGGTGCTAAGCAACTCAGTGAGACCCTGTCTCTACATAAAACACAAAATAGGGCTGGGGATGTGGTTCAGTGGTCGAGTGTCCCTGAGTTTAATCCCCAGTACCAAAAAAAAATAAAAATAAAAAAAATCAATAACTGTAGAAATATACAAGAAAGGACATCTTTGGAAATAAAGTTGCCAAAGAAGTTTCAAAGACTTCTATTACCCAATTGCTAAGCTATCTTTTTTCTAGCTGCATATGACCAAATCTGAGGGCTATAAATATGGGAAGAATAAAGCTATGAATTACTATAATATACTAAAGGTAAGCAAGTTAGCACCAGTAATGACATCACAGAAAACTTCACATTCAGTCAGCTCCCAAAGTAGATGTAATACTAGCTAAAGATAAACTTAGACGTGTCATATTTTTCATTTGGTTGTACTGAATTCAATGTTCAATTCAGAATTTTAAAGAAAATCTTCAAAAGTGAATAAATATCATCATATGAACTTCATCACTTGTAAGAAGGAAAATTAAGAGGAATATAATTAAACCCATCAGGCAATTTGGTGGATAAAAAACAAACAACAACAACAACAAAACCCAGAAATAATCCATATGCTCTTTATTTCCTGGCTGGCAAAATACATGACTAAATATATTTACATATAACTCAATAAATGAAGTTATTTACATAATAACTGTTTTTACATATGACTAAATAAATATGCAATCTAATCTTCTTTCCACTAGTCCCACATATTAGAATTATCTGGAAGATGAAATACAACACTTGTTCCACATCCCCAAGGACAGGACTAACTGCACAGAACCAGGATGAACCCAAATGTCGGCACTGTTCTGAAGCTCCCTACAGGATGCACCATGCAACCAGCGTTGGGTACCACTAAGGTACACAATGCTGCTATAAAACAAGCTACATTTAACAAGCCTCTGCTGCCCTGTCCACATTTGACACACTTTGCATTAAAGATGGCAGGCACAGTCTTCCTCATGTCATTTCTCTAACATCTACCCACAAGAGTGAAAATAAAGTTAGATAAGTTGATCCAGTCCACCTGGCAACATTTACCACCACCCCCTGGCAGAGACGGTGGAATGAACCCAACTCAAGCTTAACGTATACAGAACCACATCCAATTTGGGACAAATTTATACTGTTACCTGATTCATTTCTTTGGTCAGAGACAGGAGATGGTCTGGGATAGGAAAGAGGAAGGAAGGGAGAGAGGGAAATCAGACAGCCTAGACAGGAACTGCAAGGGGTCAACTAGCCACAGCCACCGAGATGAAAACAGTGGCAGGACGTGGCCAGAAGGACTGGTCGTGGACAGCAGATGCACTCAGAACCAGAGGCGTCCTGCGTGGGGCAACAAGTGAGTTTGGATGAGTTGGCTGAGAGCAACAGTAGAGAAAGTGCAGGTAAATGATATTCTGAAACCTTAGCAGGCCTGGCTCAGGATCAGAACTGCTCCCAAGTGCAGAGCCCTGGTGTCTCAGCCAGGGTCAGTGATCAGCACCTCCTATCTGACTAAAGCAGGGTCCTTAGTCCTTGGAGCTCTGTGGGCTGCTGTGGCAGGCACTGAGGGTCAGAGAAATGGTGATAGGGTGCTCATATCTTCAGAGTGCTAAATCAGAGCTCCTTAAATGTTCCCTACCTCAGAGATTTTCGGGTCAGGGATAGGGCTAAGCCTTTATGGGGGTGATAGAGGGGCAAAGGGAAAAGGTCTGCAGAAGTTGGAAGAAAACTTTTGGTCATTAGCTTTTCCTTAGGACCAGGGTAAGTCACAGGGACCTAAGCCATTACAGAAACTCAGCTGTTCTAGATTGGTGTCAGAACAAACCACCTTTGATTTACCCTCTGCTCACTTGCTTCTCTCTCAAAAGCAGTCTTATCTAAACAGATAAACTAAAGTGGTTTCCTGGACCAGAACCTGGGCGAGCTTTAGCTTGGTCCTTCCCAGCAGCAGTCTCTGCCTAAACTGTCATCTGACTAACCTGATGCTATTGAGCACAACCCGACATGGATCAAGTTAGTCATGTCCTTCAAAGATAGACAAAATAATGAACGGAGGCTCAATTTAAAACTGACACCTCCCTGTGCCAGGACAATTAGAGGCGTAAATAATCCATGAAGCCCAGATGTACAGTCCCTTTCGACCGACGAAAGTGATGGTGATATTGAACATAAAAGTATACTGCTCAAAGTGTATCTAGATCACATTTATGCTAACATTTAAATAAAACTAATAGGAAGACATGTAGGATGGTTTTTGTTTACCAAGTCTATTTAAAAAGAGATTTTTTTTTTAAAAAAAAGAGAAACAAAACAAAACACAAGCCTTCCAAAGATGACACACGTAGTCACATAAAATCCCTAAATTGCCACAGGGGCATGTCAAAAGCAGTGTTACCTAAGCACGAACACAATGTGTGAGCTTTTATGAGGACATCAGTGACTGCCTGCTGTTGTCAGGAAGGAAGCTGGAGGAGAGAAGTATATCCACACATGTATTTTTAATAAGCTTTCTTGGAGCCCCGGATTTCCATTAAAAAATTTTATATACTGAAGAATTCTAGGAAGTCCTACGATGTTAGCACAAGCTTGAGGCAGAATCTACAGCTGTATTGTTCAGTAGGGGAGGCAATAGTCACTGTGGCTACCAAAACACATCCAAATTGAGATGCACTGTAAAAACAACATAACCACCGGACTTCGAAAGCTTAGTGAAAAAAGGACTGTCAATTCTTTCATTTATAATTTTATATCAATAAATGTTGAAATAATATTTTGGATACACTGAATTAAAGAAAGCATATGCTTATAATATATTAAGGTTTATTTAGACATATTACTAAATGGAATATTATTCTAACATAATACTATTATATATTAACATCACAAATATTACTTATATTAATATATTTAATATTTGATTAGTATATATTATTAAAACTAATTGCACCTATGTTTTACAATTTAAATGTGTCTACTGAATATTTTCAATTGCACACATGTGTAGCACTTGTGACTCATGTTTTCTTTTTCTTAGTGGTGATCTGAGATATGAAAGCCAATTTGATATAAGAAGATTCCTTGGAACTATTAGCTAAACTCCAGCTGGTCTAAATTCTGATCTAATTCCTAGTAGAATGAGAAAGACCTTAGCTATTATGTAGGGGCCACTATATGAAACCTTAAAAACAATATGTTGGAACTGAAGTCCACAGTATTATAGCAGATTAAAAAAAGGTTTTTGATCTTGCTCAAAAAGCAGTGTAAGTAACAAATACTAATCCAAGAGAAATCTGATACTAGAGTCCAAAGATCCAAAGAGACACATCAAATTAGAGAGAGGTTGGGAGGCAGAGGGAAGAGAAGGAAAGAAACTACCTCCAGAAAAACCTCATATATTTATTTAAAGAAGCACTTCAAATCAGTATAAGAAGAATAGATTGTTAAATATTGGTTGTCAAAAGGATAATAGTTTGAGAAAAATTAAATCAGGACCTCACATCTCACAAGAAAGTTCATCCCAAGGACTTAAAAATAGAACTTTAAAAATGGAAACCCAAAGTACTAGAAGAAAAATGCAAGAAAAAAAGTCATTATTTTGAAATTAAAAATATGACATTAAAGAAGAAATTTTAAGGAAAAAACTGAACCATCATATGTCATAAAAATTCATTGGTATATATAGAAGATACTATGAAGTTATAATACAAACTATAAACAGCAAAGAGATCAAATCTTTAACTAAAAAACAGCTCTTAAAACTCAATACAAACTTCACATAGAAACAGAATAACTAATTCAGAAACAAAATAATAACCACCTTACAAGCACATGTTCAACCTACTAATTAAAGCTATGTCAACTTAAAGATTTTGTTTTCCACATTGTATATTCATAAGGATAAATAAGAATGCAAAGTTGGGGAAAGGACAGAAACAGGCTCCCTTGTTCTTCTCAGTGTGTTAACTGGCACTGTCCTTCTAGCAAGTTTGACATAAGTGTCGAGAGGCCTAAAAAGAGTGCAAGGCCCTGAGTTCAATCTCCAGCACTGGGGGAAAAAAAAGTCATAGGAAGATACATACTTTTCACCCAGAAATCCCATTTCTAAGGACTTTTCACAAAGAAATAATCTGAGAAGTGTACAAACATGCTTATTAAGTACTTGTTTAAAAACAAAACACCAAAAAACTAAAATGGCCTAAATGCCCACTCACAAGGCATTCCTTAGTAAATAATATTTAATGTAATAATGCTAAACTGTCATAAAATTAATGACATCAATTTGCGCATTCAACAAATGATTAATGAGTCCCTAGCAAGCGTGAATCACTGTTCTAGGCACTGGGGATATAAGAAGTGACAAGAGACAAAAATCACACCCTCCATTGAGTTTATACAAATCTAGATCATATGAACATAGAAGTCTATGAAATACTAGTAAGTGGGAAAAAAGATTAAAAATAATGTAGAGTATGATATTTTTCTTCTCTTCTGGAAAATAGCTGGGAAGGGCATATATAAAATCATAACATTTTAGATATATACAAATCTTACATGAAATTTATAAAATATGTATAAAATTGTATAATCACAATGTGATTATATTTGATGGCATCATCTGGGTGATTTTTACTCTCTGTGTGGTGTGAGATTTCCCAATGGTCAGGCAATACTTCTATAATTAAAAGAACAAAAGGTAAACTCCTTTGTTAAGAACAAAGCTCTGTGTTAGTTCATTCAACAAACAAGCACTGGTGACTGGCAGAACTTGAGATGTAGAGGGTACAGCAGTGAAGAATCACAGAAATGCTCCCTTTGTGGTGAGGGGGTTCCCTGTAAGAGGATGCAGAGTACATCTGGACTTAGCTCATAGTACTTTGCAACCTGGATTCTAATGCATTCCCATCTCTACATCATAGATTCATTCAAAAAACATACGAGCTGCCATTTAATGTCCTGGGTAGGAGCAACCTGTCACTGAACAAGACAAGACAAAAATTCCTGCCTTGAAGGATTTTACTCTGCAGAGGATGTGATCACTGAAAGGTGTGGGCTTTGGTGAGGGATGAAGAAGGAAAGCAAAAGCTGATGTCTTCCCCGCACTGACATTTTAATGAAATCCCAAGACCCACACAGCCAACATTTCACTAGCTTCAAATGCTTCCCCTGACATGTGCAAACTTGCCATGGCTGTAGGTGCACGATTAATTTTCACTGATTTTGAAATAAAAGAATGAGGAAAATAATGAATTCTATGTCATAGATTAGAAAGCCTGCAAATGTATTTCTGATGCATGAAACAGAATGGCATATATAGAAAATCTGAACTACTGATTACATGATGTATCGCTGCACTCCATGTGACTTTGGTTGTAAGCCATGAACACATCTCCACGTTTTTGCTGGGGTCTCCTTCATTCACCATGCTTTGTGTCCCATTACTCAATTAGCTGGCACACAGTAGGCAGACAGTGCATGTTCACCAAGGGAACAAAGGACCTTAGTCATCTTTGAACAACTGAAATAGCCTCCTAAAATTTTTCCTTTAACAAGAAATTACTTTCCCTGTCCCTTGTATCTTTTAAGTAAATGAAACATAGTATTCTATATAGTTGCAAACATTTTAGAGTTGTCATTACTAAAACCCCTAAGACAACTTCTAAATGGATCATAGCACATGTGTTACATAACCAGGAGCAGCCTTCCATTTTATCATTATCATACGTAGCAGCACAAAATGCAAACCATTGGATGGGTATGTGCTTTCCTGCGTACATTTCTTTAGTTCTGAACAACTTAATGCTTGTTATTTTGTTAAGTACAAGCTCTAAAAACAGTTCCTGTTTTATTCAAGCAAGAGTCTGGCAATCGAAAACCTGGTTGTGACTGAGCCTGTTGCCTACCCTTTAACTGTTTTCCCTTTTTCCTTTGGTAATGCAATGCTGAGTAATGTGCTCCACTGGAAAACTCCATTTCCCAGCTTCTCTTGCAGATAGGAGCCAATGCAAAATAAGCATTACTCTCTGTATGGCATTTTCAGGACAATCCTTCCATTTTTTTCCTGCCTGGAACTTCTACAAGATGGCTGGCACCCAGCAACTATATTGTGACGCTATGGAAGTCATCTGCTCATGATGGTGAAGGAAAAAGGAATAAGGAGTCAACATCCTTAGGAGTTTGTGTAATAGGCATAGCTACCTACCTCTATGCTTGCTTTGTAGGAGTGGGAAAAACCTGTTTTCGTCTAAGCTACCTTTATTTCAGTCCCTGTTTCTAGATTACTGATGCTGCATTTAGATATCCATTTAATTTAGCTAGGGTAGAAGCAGAGACCTAAAATTCTTAACCTTCTGTTTTTACTCTTGCTTTCAGACAAATTTATCTACTGACTGGGTTTCAACTATTATCTCTGAATTTAAGATTCCAAAGTTGATTTTTTTCTACACCTGATCTCAAAATTTCTAAGTAGCTTTAAAGCCTGTCAATTTGGATGTCTTACAATTACTTCAAAATTTGAATTATTATCTTCTCTTATTGTATTGGCCCTCCTTCTCAACTTCCTTACCTTGTAATACATTATCTCAACCAGGGATGCAGCACTTGTTTAGCATACACAAGGCCCTAGGTTCAATACCCAGTGTGTGCAAGGTAGTGGTGGTGGTGGAGTTTATCTCAACCTGTCAGGCTGAAGACTGTAAAGAAGAGTTCCTTAAAATGTGTTTCACCAGCACCAGACTATCCTAGGGGAGCTCATGAGGACAGCAGTTTCCCAGACCTACCTTAGGTCTACTCAACAGAATCTTCATGAACCAGACAAAGAAATTGCATTTTTTTTTTTTTGGTACTGGAGATTGGACTCAGGAGCACTCAACCACTGAGCCACATCCCCAGACCTATGTTGTGTTTTATGTAGAGACAGGGTCTCACTGAGTTGCTTCTTTGAACTCGTGATTCTCCTGTCTCAGCTTTCCTAAGGAAACTGCATTTTAATGAGGTATAAAGACATGGATATTATAAACATTAGAAGTCAAAATTATTGCTTGAGAGAACTGCCATATAGAGTAAACTCTATATGGCTAAGTCCCATCACGTGGCCTCATTTCCTGCTATTCTCCCCCTCCCTGTTCGTTTAATGCTCCAGACTCTCCTGCCTTGAAGCCTCAGCCTGGAACACCCTTCCTCTAGGTCCCCACTATCCTAACTGCCTCACTTTAACAGGTTAGTGAAGGGTAGCCCCAAAACTCTCTTCTGAAACTGAAATCCATTGGCCTTCCATATTTTACTTCAGTAGCACTTACCAAATACCAAACTCTAAATAGCCTCCTAAAATTTTTCCTTTAACAAGAAATTACTTTTGTGTTTGCTTTTTCTCATGCCTCACTAGAATGTTTAAGTGCCTCTAGGACAGGGCTTCTTCCATTCTGCTCACTTGATAAATCCCAAATACCTGTGGAACGAGTTTAATGATAGAAATATGATTCCTCCCTTCCCATTTTTACTGTTCCATGCTAATCCTGACCTTCACTATTTTAAGACTTTATTTGCAATAGAGCCTATGCAGTGAATGTCCTTCCAAACCATCCACTACATTGCATAATTTATCTAAGATACTTCTGGGATGTCACTCTCTTATAACGATTTGGCTTTAGACTGGCTGTCAGTTATTATGAATTAGTGTCGTGCTCAAATGAGAAATTAACTTAATGAACTTTAAGATCTTGTTCACATATTCAATTCTATATCCAAATGACTCATCTTGGCATTCAAAATGCTCTGTAATCTAGCAGTACTCTACCTGTCCAAACTTACATCCTACTCCTTCCAAGTTTCCCTTTCGCCAGTTTCCTTAACAACTCTGCAATAAGCCACATTTGCTTTTTTCATTTGTTTTTTATGCCCTTACTTTCTGCCTTCAACGCCTTCCCAACCACTGTTAAAGATGGCAAAATCTTTTAAAGACTGTTACCTGAAGGCCAGCACCTCCCAGCATTACCTATGAACTTGTCAGAAATCTAATAGCTCCAGCCCTACCCCAGACCTTCTAAATCAATCTGCATTTAACAAGATCCCCAGGTGATTCCTACATGCCTTAAAGTTTGAAAAGCACTGCAGGAGGACTCATCAAATCTTACTTCAATGAATTATTCACTTGCTCAGGAATAAGCATGTACTAAATTTCTGATCTTGCACAGGAATGATAACACCCACAACACGCACAACATTCAATTAACAACATCTTTTAGACTATTTATTCCTTATTTCATTTCAGTTCTTTCTCTCTAATTTGGTTACTAACAACTTACAGGCAAGACAGTCATGCATCTGGCCAATGTGATTTCAGGGAACAGAAACCCATTCAAGTAACTTCAAGGGGGGAACAAAAAGAGTTTTTTTTTGGTGGTTGTTGTTGTTCTTTTTCGGCGGGGGGGGGGGCTTCTTGGGAATTGGGAATATAAAACTTAGGAAAGGCTTCAAGTTCAAGGTCTGGCCACCTTCTCTCAGCATCTGCATTTTCCTATCTCTTCCATTTTCTTTCCTATCTCTCCATTCATGGTTATTGTTTCTTTATTTCAGCAGAATAAGCATGACCTATTACAGTCATTCATTCTCCCCCATCAGCTTATTTGCCTCTGCCCTTTTCTACTTTGATTTCCACTATAAGTCTCTAACCTTAACACTTCCCAAGAAAGGTATAACACCACAGAGGATCTCTGTAGCCAAACCACAAGGTTACAAAAGCCACCAATGGATTGGCTGCCCTTGGGTCAGGAGCCTATCCTGATCCAATCAACTGAGGCCAAGGGGACTGCAGTTCAGAACAAGGCCCTTTGGAAAGCAAGAGCTGTGGAAGAATACTGCTCAGGAAAGAAAGATGTGGGAAGAGCAGACAACGATGCACACTGCTAGCCCACAACAGTTATTACTTGTCTTTATAGTCCTGAGCAAATCAACCAATATGGGAGGAAAGGGTCATTCACCAACCACCACAATGCGCCTGACACTGTGTTGGATGCACAGGGAATACAAAGATTAAATAAAAAGCAGTTCTTGTTTTCCCAGAGCTCTTACACCAAATGTGTCACTGAACTAGCCACTTGACCTTGGGCAAGTTACTAAACCATTTTGAGCCATCATTTCCTCAACTAGCAGATGGTACTCCACCGTTGCCAACCTCTAGGAGCATTGTAAGATCCCATAAACTCTGTGAAAGTGTTTCGTAAAACACATATGCCAATCAAAAACAACACCGCAGGCTTTCAATGCTAATAAAATCCTCACACATGCCACAGGTTTTTGCATTCTTTTAGATTTTTTCCTTCTTGTTCCCATTCCCCACAATATACGATCCAGCAATTGCTATTATTTGAAATCACCAACTATTACCATTATATTTTCCAACAACACCATCATTATATTTTTCTTACCTCCATAGCTCAAAGGGTGATCAGTACTAATTTCATTTAGAAGTGTAAAAAATGAGTACATATTTACTGTGTACATTTTAAAAGAAATATTATCTATTCAACTGTGTAAAACTGAAATGTCCTATTTATTTATTTATTTTTTGCTATTATAGTAAGCATGTATTAAATTCCTGTGCAGGACACAGGTTAGTTTTGACTCTTGTGTGGCCTTCTCCCCAGAGCAGTTTAATATTTTTCTAAGTCTTGAAATCAGGAAATCCTAAATATTAGAGCCCAGGAATTCTATTTTCAAATGAGGAGACTACAGAGGAAAAATAAAATGCCCTGTCTTAAATCCCTGGAATACTTTCTCTCTCTCTCTCTCCATGCACGCACACACACACACTGTATGTATATGTAAAGCACATGTTTCTTTTTTTCTTAAAACCACTTTCTGACTAGCCTGACACTGAAGGGTGGGGGTAGGGAGGAAGAGTGAGAATCACTGATGGTGACAAGATAGATCAGTTTTCAAAAACTCTTTGCAGGGTTCAACTATAGGTTTAGTGCAATGAAACACAAAAGAAAACAAAACTCGAGATATGTGGTCTTGGCTTTGCCCAGATCAAAATCAAGGGATATTTATTGCCTGCCTGCCACATGCCAGACAGGATGCTGAGAGCCCCACGGCTGGGATGAAGAGTGCTTCGCCCACCAAACCTCCCTTGCCTATACCCTCTGGCATCTGTTGCTCAGTACCGAGAAGTGGACAAGTGTAGCCATTCAACAGCTGGCCCTGGGTGGAGCAAGGAAAACATCTTCCACCTTGCTCAAATCAGCTCAACCGGCCAAAGTGCAGGTTTCAGGCAAAAGGAAAAACAAAAACGGAACCTCATGAGAGCCAGGTGAGACTTCACTGCAGAAGGCAGAATTAGAGTGTAGTGCAGGACACCTACTAAGCACCGAACCCCAATTAAGAATCATCGCGCCTAGAGAGGCAAGGGACTATGGATCAAGAGGACTCGCAGTTTGTGAAGGGCAAAGCCGCTTCTCCTGGAGCTGTGATGTGGGGGCTGTTAAGAGATGGGCGCTGGAGGCGAGGGCGGCGGGTTGGCGATCTATTCTTTAGGGTGGGGAAGCTGGGAACCCGGAGGTTCGCTCGCTCGTGGCGAGTTGAGCAAGCAAGTGCGCTCGGTGACATGGACCTAATGGTCACGCTGCGGTGTAAAGCAAGCCTTGGGGCTCCCTCCAAGGACCAATTCGGAGGTTCTGGAGCCGGGAAAGGATTTGTGAGTGCACTGAAGGCAGCGCAGGGGGAAGGGTCCGCTAGGGACCGGGCGCGACAGCCAGACTGTCAAGGGGAAGAGGTGGGACAAGGTATTTCTGGCCGGATAAACATCAACACACACACACACACCACACAGGCACGCGTACACGCGCACTCACCACCCTACCCCAGGCTGGCTCCGCGCCTCCCCCGCGCACGGCCCCCTGTTGCGGTGGCACTCACCCTCAGCTCGAGAGCGAATCTCGGATACTGTTCTCCGCATGGTGGGCATCGCGGCGCTGGCTGCAGGTGAGACTTCAGCCCAGACTCTGCACCTGTCACGGCGCCGCGCGGCCGGGAGAACTGGCTGAGCCGCTCCGAGTGCTCAGCTGCCGCCCGGGCCGGCCGCCCACCTAGGGCAGCGCGGCCACCGGGAGCCGCCCTGGCACACCAGCAGGAGCAGGAAGAGGCGGCGGTGGCTAAGGTGGCGGCGGCCGCAGAGCTGGGCAGGCTTCCCCTACTGCCGCGGAGGGGGCGACTCGGCGAGGGGCGGAGCCCAGGCGCCGGCGCCGGGGGAGGGGTCTGCGGGGCGTGCGCTTACTCCCTCCCGCTGCAGCGCAGCTCGGAGGCGGGAGAGGGGCGGGGAGAGACCGCCGAGAGACTCCTCCGCCCCGCCTCGCCTCGGACCGTACCACTCCTCAGGGGGGGTTACAGTTTCAGTCTCATCCGCCCCCTGGCTCCCTCGCTCCGCCCTGCGGTGTCGGTTCACCCTGTCCCCTCTCAAGGCCATCGCGACTGTCCCAAGTCTTGGCCAGAGGGGAAGAGGTGCCTTGGAGGTAGCATGTTTATGTATGCCCTTCCGGGACCCTATGGCTTTTAATTGCAATGGAGCCGTCTGTCCTCTGGAAAGGGGTATTGAGTCTTGAGTGTGCAGGCTGGCGAAGGGGTCTGGCGTGACCAGGTTTAGGTCCCTCCTCCAGCTAGAAAAGGACTGCATGTTTACCATCTGGTTGGAATCCTACCTACTGCACCGCCAACTGGACTCCCTCTGGGCCCCACTTGCCCACTAGCAACAGGCGGTGAAACCTGAGGTCTCTAGAGCCGATCCCCTTCCTGGCTTTGGAGGCTGGGTGCCTCTGGGCCCGCCTATGGGCCTGGTACATCCCACTAGGTCGTCTTCTGCAGCTTCATAAACCTCTGAAATTGCAATTAAAGTTAACTAACTCATTGCGCAGGTGGTTCACTTCTGTTGTTCGGGGTTTTTGCTTTTAGTTAAATCTGCAGAAATTTGGATGCAGTAATTTTATCCAAAAAGGGGAGTGAGATCTTGGTATAAAATACATAAAGATATTAAATTGTGTGCCCCATATTTTTGAGACTATTACAACCTCATCACCTTTTATTTCATATAATAAGATCTATGCCAACAAGTCGTCAAAACAAAGTACAGTATTTTTTATTCCTGATTTGACTTTCAAGTTAGGATATAATATTCTGTATAGATTCTGGTGAGTTGCTGAACTGGTCAGAACGGAATAAACGAAATTAGACACAATTTACTTTTTCCTTCATCTTGTGTTCTTTCTCCGGGCAACCACTTTCTTGAAGAGGACTTCACGTGGGAACTTTTTATTTGAACTCCATTCAGTTCCTGAAGTGAGAGATCTGCAGAGGTTCAAGCTGAGAGAGAAGTGATTATAACCCAAGCCTCCGGAAAAAAAAAAAAATTGAAATAATAGCATCTTATCTCCATTTGTGGTATTTCCTCTGCTTCCTGCAGGTAACATTTGCTAATCAGAGTGCTGCCCTACATTAATACCCAGGCAGGCAGTCAATGCATATTTATGAGGAACCCACTCTACTTGGCTGTCTTTCAGGGGCTGGGATTAGAACAAAGAAAACGTGTTCCCAGTGTACACAGAATATCTCAGGGCAGAGCAGGACTCAAAGATAAATGTATCCATTTCAGGGATGGTCATGATTTAAAAGTATGTTTTTCTAAAAGTAAAAAATGAACATAGTCTTATCAGGACTGTCATCACTGGCCATTTTTATTTCTCCCTAGGTCCAGGATCTCCTGATATAAAACAGGCTTCCTCTGGCTTAATGAATAGGAATCTGAAACAAATTAAGGGCTAAGTTCGGCAAGGAAATATTTTTTTAAAGTATTAGCTTTAGAAATTAGCCAACAGAAACTGGAGAAAATACAGTACATTTCTGATTAGTACATTCTGTTTCAAGTGTAATTTTCTATAAAGCCAGAGCCAGTTTTTCCCCCCCAAATTAGTGCATAGTAGCATGTTAGTATGTGATTTATGAAGTCACCTTTTTAATTCCTAATGAGCCCTCAAATGAAGTTTAATTCTGCTTTCTTACAAATAATTATCAGAAAGGAGTTTCAGAGGTTACCTCTGTTTTCTATAGAACAATCTCTTTGATATGTGTGTCCCATTAACAATTCATCAGCAAGATTGACAATATAGGTCATGCATACAGGAAAAGAAAATGGTTTTTCATACCTAGAAAAGCATTGCATGTATAGTTTATAGCTCACCATGTGTCCTTTCCCAGGTTATACTTCCACTTTATCCATAATTGCAAGTGTATCCTAATTCCCTCATTTCTGAAAAACTGCTCCTCCTTGTTTGCTTAAAATCACACGCGTTTTTATTGGCTCATAAACTTGATTGCAATTGAGTATTGCACTAATCTGCACCTGCTTCATTCCAAAGCTCTCAGATCTTCTCACCTTCCATTGTGTGAGAAGTTCAGTGTGTGCCAACTCCTGGCAGGGAACTCTGGTTCCAGCAACATGACCTTGTCACAGAATCTATAGTAGAATTTAGATGTCAGAAATATAATTTAAAATCTTTCAGGTCTTATGACCACTGCTGATGGACTTGGAAGGATGAGGGTTATTTAAGGACAGCTTCTCCAGGGACCACTCTTGATCATCATACACAAAATATATGCTGAATACTGAATGTACAGCACACCTGAGGTGCTGAGCCAGAGTGCTAGTAGGTTACCAAGGTACTAATGGAAGCTGACCAGCAGTGCAACACTATGATTGGCACCTAATGCCAAATAGACAAGCAGCAACAAGTATACCCTGAGAGAAGGGGAGAGTCTAAGATCTGAGGTGACAGGCATTGTTGAGCTAGATCTTGAAATATGGTTAGGTCTATAGAGATGAATGAGAGACCTCTTTTTGGGTAGGAGTGCTTGGCATATTCAATTGTTTAATGAATATTTGAAGTAATTGGAATAGTAGAAGGGTATATTTGGGGAAACAAATAGACTGATTTGATCAAAAAAATGCTTCTCTTTGGGAATCCATGGATGGAGACTAAAAATACCAGATTTCAGATTTCAGAAAGTCTTAAGTATTGTATAAAGATCCTTTTTTTTCCCTAATGAGCCTTCTAAACAAATGATATTAGGAGTCCCAATATGCCCACCTCTGAGCATTTTAATGTCATTTTTCCCTTGCATTTCTCCACAAAATTTCCTCTATTTTACCAACTGAATTATGCTCTAATATAATGAATATTACATGGCAACTTTCATCACATTCCCAACAACTGTGGCATGTAAGAATTAACAGAAAAATATGTCCCTAGCTTTCCTTTTGAATTAGTATGGCTGTGTTATTGAGTAACTGGAGAAAATAAAGTTGTATGCAAAACACCCACTGTTTTACTGTCACAGCAGGATGTAGACATCAGTAGAGCTCCATTGGTCCAAGGACCCAGATTTCAACTTCAGACACATAGAGGTAATTGTCAGGTACCCAGAGTCAGGTGAATGACAATTGCTGTAGTTTGAGTGTGTCCCCAAAAGTTCCTGTGCTGGAAACATAATTACTAGTGTTGGGAGGTGAGATTTAACAAGAGGTGATTAGGTGATGAAGGCTCTGTCCCCATGAATGGGTTAATGTCATGGTATAGTGGAATAGGCTTGTTAAAAATTGGAGTTCATCTCCTTGTCTCTGTATTCTCTCATGCTCTGTTCCCTTCTACCTTCTGCCATGGGATGACACAGCAAGAGGGCTTTCAATAGATGCCAGTGCCTTGATATCGGATCTGCCTGCTAGAGCTGTAAGAAGTAAATCTCTATTTTTTATAAATTACCAGTCTTGGATATTCTGTAATAGCAGTAGAAAATGGACTAAAACAGTAGTTGATATTGCAAAGGAGGAAATACAATAAAAGGACCAAGGGGACATCACTACTAGGGCTAAGCAGATTAGAAATTTTGTTTCCATGCCTAGACAACTAAATGGGAGAAAAACTAAGACTAGTCTTTTCAACAAATGGTATTGGAACAACTGGAGATGTACCTGCCAAAGAATGAAACTGAACTATTCCCTCATGCCATATACCAAAATTAATTCAAAATGGATCAAAGACCAAAATGTAAAAGTTAAATCAACTATAACACTATTAGGAGGAAAATAGGAGTGATTTTTTGAACTTCCATAATAATTTCTTACATATAACACCCAAAACACAAGCATCAAAGGGAAACAGAGATATACTGGATATCACAAAAGCTAAAACTTTGTACTTCAAAGAAGAACATCAAGACAGTGAAACTCTAACCCAGAGAATGACATATCTGATAAGCAACTTGTACCTGAAATATATAAAGAACTGTTATGACTAAATAATAATAATAATAATAATAACTAGTTTAAAATGGACAAAGATCATGGAACTGGGGTTGTGGCACAGTGGGAGAGTGCTTGCCTAGCACATGTGAGGCACTGGTTTTGATCCTCAGCATCACATAACAAACAAATGAAAAAAAAAAAAAAAAGGTACTGTGTTTATCTACAATTAAAAAAATTTTAAAAAATGGGGAAAGAAATTGAATAGTCATTTGTCTAAAGATCTGCAAATGACCACTAAGCTCATGCAAAGATGCTCAGTATCATTAGCTCTCAGGGAAATGCAAATGAAAATCATAAGATACCACTTCATTTATACTCAAATGACTATTAAAAATACAGATAATGAGTGTTGGAGAGTATGTGGAGAAGTTGGAACACTCATATATTTTGGTTGGGAGTGCAAATGGTGCCACTGCTTTGGAAAATTGTCCAGCAATTCCTCAAATGATTCAACTTGAAGTTACCGTAGTATCTAGCAGTTACACTCTTGGGTATGTATTTAAGGAAAATAAAAAAAAGATATCCACACAGAAATTTGTACATGAATGTTCAGAGCAACATTATTTGTAGCCAAAGGGGGGAAATAACCCAAGCCATCCACCAACTGGTTGATAGATAAATAGGATGTGGTATAGTCACATAATGGAATAGCATTCTGAAATTAAAAGGAATGAAATGCTAATGCATGCTACAACATGAATGACTTTGAAAATATTATTAAAAGGACCACATATTATATAATACCATATAAAATAAGTCCAAAATAAGCAAGTCTAGAGAGACAGAAAAATCTTATATCACAAAAAGTTATGTCAAAATTAAGTGATCAGATTTTAAATTCAAACTGATTTTAACCAAAAGCTGTTGTCAATGAATAATTCAGTCACTTACTATGCATAATGATAAAATCAATACTTTTGTCTCAGGCCTGTGATTCATTTCTCATGCCTGTATTACCATTCTCTTTTCAAACATTAGTGAGATTTTAATTCAGTCATAATGTCTTTGAACATTGTTATCTTTCTCATATACTGGGAATTTCCAACAAAATGTATAATAATATTTTTTCATTATAATTGAAAAGACTCTCTTCTTATTCAAATTAAACTAGTTTTAAAATGTAGATTTGTATTATATGAAAGAACTTTTGATAGGAATTTAGAAAGAATAAGTACCTCCAGTATATTTCCAATAGCATTCAATTCACACACAGTCTTTTGGGACAAACATTTGTTGATTATTTTATTCAAAAAGGAAATGCACATTCAAGGGAAAACAGTCCATTTTATCATAATATCTAGTGTGAAGATCTTAAATTCAGTAGCATTATTTCAAATTGATGATAAAAATATGATTAAATGGTATGATATTTTACTCTGATAATGTCTTATGTACCTGGAACCAAGATGTAAAAAATTAATACTTAATTTAAAATGCTTTTTCTTTTCCAAAATTGACCAAACAATATTCTAGTAATGCTGGTTTCTCTGTAAAATGTTATTATAAGACATTTCATGAACCTGTGGATGATATAATTAGCATAGTATTGCCAGGATTTTTACATCTTAAAAAATGATTTTATTGAAATATAATTGACATACAATTTAAACTGTGGAATTTGTTAAGCTTTGATGTCACCACATTCAAGATAATAAACATATCTGTCCCTTCTAAAAGTTCTCTCTTGCCCCATGCCATGGTCCTTATATGTCACTAGAGATTCCTATCTTCGTGTGTTCAGTGCAATTTATTTAGTGTCTACCATGTTCTTAATACTGAGGTGGGTATTGGAGATGGAGTGGTGAGCTGAAACAGGATATGAATGCTTATAGAATTCATGTCACATCAGAATGATATAAATCATCAAATAATGACATAAATAAGTACAAAATCACACCCATATAGCCTACACTTTAGGGAAGGTAGTCTCTATCTTTATATATTGATTGTACCCCAAAAATATTTCTGCATTTTCACATTTATATCTGGGATACTTCTAAGTTGTTTGTATGAACTTTCGCAGTTTATTTAAAAGTGTGCACTAAACACTTCATTTCTTTTACATATTCTGGCTTTTATCTTGAAATGAGTGTGAATTTTGATACATAGAAAGGATAACCAGGTGTGAAAAGAAATATGATTACAATTTATTTCCTCGGTGTTGACCAAGAAGACAATATTAGAAGTGAAAAGGAACTCTTGAGAAAATCTCGCACTTTTGTTTTGTTTGTCATGTCACATTAGGTGGTATTTCAGGAAGGGAAAGGAGCAATAATGAGGTAGGAAAAAATCCACAGAATTTTTTATTAAAAATTGAACACAGCAATAAGTGATATACATGTGATTATCAAATACAATTTTGTAATTCCATAACTTTTAATTTAGAAATAATGCTAGAATTAAAAAAGATGGTTTCCTGATTAATTGAAATAAGCCGTACCGTTCAAATATGAAATATTTGCCAATTGTGTTTGGGTCTTTTGGATGATCTATCCTTCTGCTCAGAGCTTCATAATTCATTGCAGTGCTTAGTAGATTCATTGGAAAATCATAATATGTTTTTTTCCTCTAGGCCCAAAAAATCTCAGAAAGAACCTTTGCTGGAAAGAGGGATCATTCATCACTTGAATCCTGCTGTCTCTGAACTCCAGGGAAATCCACCAAATGGATAGAGTCAATACTTAATCCAAGATTGCACATAGGTATTTGCCCCAAAGAAAAGAAGCTGGGGCAAGGGGAAACAGCAAAGAGAGAGGTAGCTTGAAGTTTGTGGAAACTGGAGGCACTGGAGGTAAGAGCATGAGGAAGCCAAGTGCAGGACCAAATGCTGTTTCTCTCCTGTAGATCTGTTTGTCTATGCCTAAATGCAAAGGGCAGCAGCCTTTCACTGCCTGAATTCTCCTGGTGTGCATTTGGTCTGAACTCTTGAAAACTGACCTTAGCCAATTAAATTGGAACCACTTACTTCCTGTTCCTGAATCCATGATATTCTGACGCCAGTTTGCCTCCCAGGCTTCAGAAACCCATACATTTTGTTTGTTTGTTTTTGGATATTTTTGGTACTGGGGATTGAACTGAGGGGTACTTGACCACTGAGCCACATCCTCAGCCCTATTTTGCATTTTATGTAGAAACAGGGTCTCACTGAGTTGCGTAGCACCTCACCATTGCTGAGGCTGGCTTTGAACTCACGATTCTCCTATTTCAGTTTCCCAAAGTGCTGAGATTACAGGCGTGCGCCACCACACCCAGCTAGAAACCCATACGTTTCTAATGGAAGCTGCTGCAATCTGTTGTAAGCAAAACCTGTCAAAATTTCCCATGCTGGCTGGTTCAATTCTACATCTACTCAGGTGTCTTTTGGCTTCCCCTGATTTGCTGTTGACCTAAAAGTGACTGTGCAGAAGGAAAACACTAAGAAAGATGTGATTAAGTACACAGGAACTGTATTGTGGAGGACCATGCAGACCAGCAAAGGAGATAGGAATGAATGCATGGAGAGAAAGGGAGTCACTGTAGGCTCTACGACACAAAAGAAAACTGTCATTAAAAAGATTCTTATGGTTAAGAAGATTCCACGGTGGCACATGCCTATCTCAGCTACTCAGGAGGCGGAGGCAGGAGGATCCCAAGTTTGAGGCCAACCTGGGCAACCTAGGTGAGACTCTCTCTCAAAATTTAAAATTGGTCTGCGGATGTAGCTCAAGGTCAGAGCACCCCTGGGTTCAATCCCCAGTACTGCAAAGCAAACAAAGTTCTCATGGTGTTAACAGAATATGCAGCGTGGGCTAGAGGTAAGGAGACCAATCTGGAGGTGAAAAAGAGCTATTCAATTAGCAGAGAAAATAATGATTAAAAAAATTAAACCTGACTATAATATGAAGTATTTATTTATTTATTTAATAATTTCTGGGGCAATAGGCAATAAAAGGCAAAGGTCTGTTTTTCTGTAGAAAAACCATATAGGGGCTGTAGCTGTAGCTCAGTGGTAGAGCGCTTGCCTAGCATGCGTGAGGCCCTGGGTTCGATCCTCAGCACCACATATAAATAACAAACGAATAAAATAAAGATCCATCAACAACTAAAAAAATATTAAAAAAAAAAAAAAAGAAAACCCATATAATCTTCCCTCTGTTTTACATAGTCTAGGTATGGATATAGCTATATTGGAACTCTTTAGATGCTGGGATAATTTCTACTGAATCAGAAATTGTGACATTCAAGGAGAGATTACCTTTATTGCTTCCTTTGAAAGATGATTATGTGTGTTACACTTGAGTATATGCTTAATTATTAGAAGTGTTTTATTTATCTTTTAATGCTTCTAGATATTTCAGTAGTTTAAAAAAGTATAATTAATCTAAAAATCTGTTTGGTGTCAATTCTATTTTAATGGAAAAAAACTCGAAGAAGAAAATCTGGATTTGGGCCTTAGTTCTGGCACTTTTAGTTATTTTTATTTTGGAAATACCATTTTAAAAACCTTTCTGAACCTAGATTTGCTTAGTGGGGTAACATGCTGGCTCTGTGAATAAACTGCTAGATGCTGATGCAGGTTGCACCTCTTACCAGCTGTAAGTTACCACCTTCTCTGTGCCTCAGGTTTCTCATTTGTAAAATGAGGATAATTATATTGCCTATCTTATAGGAATATTGTGAATTCCACCTGAGATAGTTTATTGAGACATCTGATACACACTATGGCTGTGGTTACCATTTTCATTTAGGACGCCTAAATGAAATGGGTTATGAATGGGTTAACTCATTCCTAGTACTAGCAAGTCTGGTTTTCACTGTTTTTGTTTTGCCTCACTCCCCCAGATAATTAAGTGGCAAACTCAGCCTTGCCTAAAAAGAAGAATAAGGGAAAATATGAAAGAACAACATCGGTCACACGACTTTCTAAATAGTAATCTGTATTTAAGTTTATAGGAAACAGGAAAATCTGGAATGCCTGGTATCTGAGGGTATCATGGAAACCACATCAGGAGATAGCAGGACCAGACCTTTCTCATGTTCACTCTCAAAATCTTTTCCGACTCTGTGACATAAAATTAAATGAGTTAAGAAACTCAAGGTGTTTTCCTTAATAATGTCTTTCTTTATATAGACTAGTAACAAAGTTTATATAATCTATCATTTTTATGACAAATAGCCTAACTGTTGGATATGTCATTTTAAAGCAGAATTCTATGTATTGGTTTTAAGAACCTTGTTGCAAGAATGCTAAATTAGTAAATTTATTAACATGTTAATATTCCTATGTCATTTAGAATAAGGTTCAAATACACATAATAGATAACCCCCAAATAACAGTGGTTTTAACAAAAGGGAGTCTTATTTCTTAAACAAGTTTGAAGATGAGTTCCATTCTGTCATCAGAGATCCAGAATTCTGTTTCTGCTCTGCAATGCTAACATCCTTACATCCTTAGGGCCTCTCATGTGCTAGCCATCACAACCACATTGGAAAACATGAAAGGGAATAAATATATCAGCACACTGGGCCAGATGCCTTTAAGGAGTCACTCTCAAGTCTCACATGAAAGTTATGCTCATATTTCATTGGCTCATCACATGGTCACACCTAGCTGAAAGAAGGAAAGAAAGTGTAGCTAATTGTAGCTAGCAATGTGCCTACATAAAATTTGGGGTTCTAACATGAATAAAGAAGGACAGAATGTATTTGCAGGTAGGCAGCCAGCATTCTCTGCCACATTTTCCAAAACATCTCAGAAGTAATCCCCAGGATTACATTATGAAAATCCTGGGGCTCTTTGTGGTCATAATAAACTATGTTTTGTTCAAATTGTGTTTGTAAATATTGTTTTTTAAAAAAGATTTTGCTTCATCTTAAAAGCAGGCTAGATGAAACAGGTTTTTAAACTGCTGAGGTTTAGCAAAGAACCTGTTAATGCTAATTGAATATAGCATGAAATTGAATACATTAGAAACTAGAGGCAAAAATAATTTAGTGAGGTAATCACTTAAGGTAATTTTCTGGTTAAAAACAAATAGAATCTTGGGAAAGAATAAGAGATTTACCAAGCAATAGATGATCTTCTCTTTCAGTTTTTTTTCTTCTGTTTATTCCAGAAAAGGGAAAATTCAAAGAATTAAAGTTTTCTGAAGAGAGACATTACATAATAATAATTTGAGAACATCACTCTTTCATCAGTGTATGAACTGAATAGTAAGGAAAAATGCTCATGGAAAGAGAAACTCATTAGGAAGCTACTGTGGCAGTCTTGTCTGTATGAGTTTTCTTTGTTCTTAGGGGTAGTGTATTGGTCAACTGTGTGTTGCTATAACAAGATACTTGAGAAGATAAACATATGAAAAGGAAAGGTTTATTTTGGCTTTAAGTTTTAAGTCTCAGTCTATGAACAATTGGCCTTGATGCTTTGGGGCTCATGGTAAGGCAACACATCATGGCACAGAATGCATGGTGGAGCAAGGCTGCTTACCTCATGGCAGCCAGGAAGGAATAAGGAGAGAGAAAGAATGCTGGGGAATTAACACATGGGCCTTTGGGAGACATTTATCCAAACCACAGCAGATGGCTTTGGGATTCTGAAAAGAGTATACAAAGAAAACTTTATTTTTAAATATTAATATTGTTAATTAAATTTATATGTAAAAGCATAGCTCTTCCCTAAGCTTTGAAATTCAACTTAACCATTTTATTCTACTTATAATTCTTGCAAATCTTTAGAATTACTTTTAATATAGTATTTGTATAATGTTTGATTCCACTTATAAACTTAAACTTCCTTAAACATTTTAAGTTATTCTGACAGAATAACTTTTTCTGATAAGTCCTTTGGTCATCTGAAAAAGCCTTCTGGGAACTTAAGTAGCCACTATAATAAGATAAATTTAATTTATAAAAAATAACTATTAGGCTTTTTAAAATTTTATTATATAGATGGATTTTGATATAAGATGTTTAATGTAAATGAATTAGTCAGTCCCATGAATTTAATTTGAAATCATGCAGATGATATACTTTAGTAATAGATCTATTTCTCTTAAGCACAAGGATTAAGATATTTTAAAATATTTGTACTATAGGTTTGAATTACTTAATCACATATATACTTATTCTCCTGGTTTAAAGCTATTAATTTTCTTTGGGAAAATTATGTCATTTAAACAATTTTAGGTTTAGTATTTTAAGTACTTCAGGAGGTTACACTCTCAGCTGACAGGGGCCAGATATTAACCAAAGATGAATATTAACTGGGATATTTGAGCTCTAGAACTACAGAAATCTTTGGAGCTTTTCTAACATATTTGCCTGTCAATGGGCCTCTCAGTCCTTCAGATTCGAGTTATCCACGAAAGTCTACATTTGGTCCATGTGATTGGTTTCAACTAGTCCATTATTGTGTCATTCTACTTTAATTTTTTTTCATATTTTTTCCTATCACAAGTACCATGTATACAGTCAGCCCTCCATGTCTGCAGATTCTGCATCCATAGATTCAAACAACCACACATGGAAAATATTTGAAAAAAAATGTATCTGTACCAAACATGTACAGACTTTTTGTTCCTGCCATTCTTCCCTAAACATGACACTGTAACAACAACATAGCATTTACATTATATTAGGTATTATAAGTCATCTAGAGATGCTTTAAAGCATACAGGAGGATGTGCAGGTTATATGCAAATACTACCCGATTCTATAGGAGGGGCTTGAGCATCTGCAGATTTTGATATCTGCTGAGGGTTCCTGGAACCAATCTTCCAAAGACACTGAGGGACAACTGTAGTTCTTTTCATGACATCAGATTGGATCCTGTTTGTCTCTCAATGTTTTTTTCTAACTGGTTTCTTTGAGTTTTAGGTCTTTGCTTACAGTCAAGAGAGCTGAATGATAGTGGCGGCAGTGGCGATGGAAACCCAGGGCAAACACAGGTGTGATGAAGGGATAATACAGGGAGACGTTAGGGTTGGGGATGGATTCCAGGAGGAGGAAGCCACATTGAAGAAGGACCCAGGGGGAGGTGGAACGTGGCTGTTCCTAACCCTCATTCCATCCCCAATGGCTCCTTCTTCCCTGGCAGGCCTTATGGATGGAGGATGTGTTCCCCTCCTTCACACCCTGGGGAACAGGCAACCTGAAATCTGAATTATAGAAAAATCTGAAATTTTCAGAGATTTCAGTGGGTCTTTTGGGGGCCAAAATGTGGCAAGCAAGGACAGATAGCTCTGTCTGGAAAGATGGATCGTTCTTACCTACCAACCATCCCCTCCTTGTGATTTGGAAACTGGAAGATGAATATGGGGATAGTAGTTGGAAAGGACATTACTTGTGAAAAGTGCTGTCACCTGGTTGAAGAAGGGACTGAGTGAAGATTATTCACTCTTTAGGAAACTCTCTCCTCTTCAGTATAAACGTGTTTTGTTTTATCTCTGAAAATTGCTTCGTGTGTGTGTGTGTGTGTGTGTGTGTGTGTGTAAGGAGGCACAGTCTGTACAATGGCTACTTCTCAAGTGACCAGGAGGAGGGAGAAGGCATGTCTTTGCTTCACACCAGTGAAGGACCTCACCCCAGCCAGGTCCTCAAGGCTGCTATCACCCACTCTGTAGCCTCCCTCTGTTTATTTCATCCTAGCTTTAATGACTCAGTCTTTGAGTCTGCTGTGTTGCACTAGGTCTCCAGGGGGAGATGGTTTCTCTAAGTGGAAACGGAAGCTGCACTGGGAAGCTTTGACTTTGAGCATTGCAGGGAAAAGGATGGAACATAGACAAGAACAAGACCAGAAACGAGTATGTCCTCAAAGAGACTCTCTGGAAGGGATTAAGTTAACTTTCCCCCTTTTCCCTTGGGTTATGGAAACATCACATTTACCTTAAATTTCTGTATCACAATTAGAAAAAAAAATTGACATAATTTCAAACTTACTGTAAAGTTGGCTAGAATCCAACAAAAAACATTTTTGCTTTTTTCTTTTCACTTTCTCTGTATTCTTTCTTCAGAGTTGTTCGAGAATAAGTTGCTGACAGGAAGCCTTCTGCTTAGGAATCCTTTAGTGTGTATATTTTCTTAAAACAAACACATTTTCTTCTATAACCATAGTATGTTAATTATAACCAGGAATTTAAAACTAAAACAATGTGATTATCCAGTTTACAGACGTTATTGAGATTTTATCATTTGCTTCAATAATGTTCTTCTCCTGATCATGTGGCTTTAGTTGCCAAGTCCTTTCAGTCTCCTTTCAGCTGGTACAGTTCCTAAGACTTCCTTTGGATTTCATGCTATTGGCATTTTTGAGGAGTCTAGGGATCTGTGTTGTAGAACACCTGCAGTAGCTTTGTCTGATGTCTGCTCATGGCCTTGCCAGGACTAGCACAGACTAGCACAGCATGGTGGTGTTTCTTCTCAGTGCACCCTATCAGGGGGAGCTTGATGTGTGCACCCCCTTACTGTTGGTGTAAACTTTGATCACTTGGGTTATGGTGGTGACTGCCAGGTTTCTCCACTGCATGGTAACTGTTTATCCTTTTGTAATTGGTAGCATCTGGTGGGGAAATTCATTTTACACATTTAGTCAATCTTACATTGTAATTCCACTCTATATTTTTGGAAAATAAATTTTGCTGTCTTCCCCTCTGCCTCCATCTACTGTTAACTTGTCCCCTTGAATATGCTCAGCTCTGCTGTTGGTCCTTACTCTTGCATTTCTGCATGTCTGGTTCTGCAACCCTGTCCACGGTGGGCTTGGTGCAGTGCTGGCCGGGGAGGGAGGAACCGACAATTCTCATTACTCCACCCACGTCTGTCAAGCCCCAGAAATGTACTTCACTGAGTTTGAGGAGGTTAAGGAAAGGAATTATTTAGGATAGAAAAAAAAATAAAAGAATATTTTATTTTACCTTTATGATATCTGTAAAAGCTCTTTCTGTGGGACAGTTACCTAACACCTGTATAGAAGATACTGAAGTAACTGTATGTGGACCTTACATGCATTTCCTCTTCTGTTACATGAGAACCTTGATTCCTGTATGAGACCAAAGCTCTTAAATGTGACAAAAGTACTAGTATTATACCTAAAAATGAATATTGACTTCTTAATATTGTTACATGTCCAGTAACACCTCAAGGGTCTTCTACTTTCTGTGACTCTTTGTACGCTATTTGGAAGTAAAGTGGGGGCAAGTTTACTCAGAGTCAAAAGACTCTTAATACTGGAATAAATGAACAGAGACACAGAAGGAAACACTGTGCTCTGACCCACAAGAAATTTTATTGCTTCTAGTTTTTCTCTATAGGTTAGTGGAAAAATTTACAGAGTAAAGCATATCAATTTCCTTTTAAATGTCTTTTTCCATAACACATTAGATAAGATGTTCAGAGAATGCACGTGAGAAATGAGATGCCATTTTCAGTAAGTGCTAACAAGAGGAGTAGCACATTTACTGAAATTTCTATTCTGCCAAAAACCTGGTCCGATGAATATTCCATCTGAAATAATAAGAGGAAAAGCTAATCTTGCATTTTCTCATTTTCATTTTAGATTGTTTTCTGGCAGTAGGAAATAAATAGGGAGGGTTTTTTCCCCTTTCTCCTCCTTATTCCAACATAGAATTCCCTGGAAATACTGGCAATTGAGAACCGTTGAAACAGCAAGTGAATTGTTTGGATTGGTCACCTTGAAGAAACCTAAAGAACTTGGCAGGCATTCAAAAGCTGGAGACAGAAAGAGTCAGAGGTAAAATTGATCTGTCTTACAGCTTTCCATTCAAAAGACTGCCTCCTTTTGTTGCAGCCTTGGAGTCTGAATGCTCTTGTTTTGACACTGAGAAGTTTTGAAAGCCTTGACAAATGCCCAATAAAATCCATCAAGCAAGGTCAGGGAGCCTCCTTCCATCCAGACATGCGCAACCAGGCAGTTTACTCAGGCATATAGATACAGCTCAGAGCAAGGCAATCTGACCCCCTGAGTTCTATTCTCTTATTTCCTCCTAGTATATTCAACTGCCTGAGCATCTGACTCAGACTTAGCAGAGATACTGTTGCTGCTGGAGGGTAATAGTTTGTTCTATTATCCTGGAAGGCCCTTGCACTGAGAAAATGAGAAGCTGGGGAGCGCAATGAATTTTCCCACTGTGTGCATTTCTCACTAGCGCTCTTCTTCCTACCATTTTAGAGAGAACGGTCACTGCATTTTGTAGGTTGGGTGCATTAATGCAGATGGAAGAGACACACAAAGAGCAGGTAGCAGAAATAAAGAAGAGGGTGTTTTCATTTCTTTTTTCTGATTCATTGGAGAATGAGATATTCCACTTAAGTGTATTTTTGTAGACAACTGAAACCCCTGCCTTAAATGTTAAAGAATGTCTTTAACTTTGAGAAGTGATATAGTATAGTCCATAAACTTTAAGGCATTTGAATCTTGACTCTATCAATTTCTAGCTTTGTAACTTTGGACGCTTAACCATGCCTCTGTTGCTTCAGTTTTCTCATCTATAAAGTGGGGATAATAATAGACCTTACCTCATGGGGTTATTTTGAGGATGAAGTAGGATATAATGACAATATATGCAAAGCATTTAGAACAATATCAAATACATACTGTCATAGAACAATTATTGTTATTAATTCAACAATTCATACACACATCTTTCTATAAGATGATACCTTGTTTTCTTTTATAGACTATATAGAACATTGAACAATCCATGTTTTCATATACAGAGAAATAATATAATCATAACTTTAGGGAGTATATGATGATATGGATGATGAAATGATAGCAAATATTATTTATTGAGCATATTTCATGGATATTATTGGGTAAGTATTCACAATAAACCTCTAAGAAAGGTATACTTACAAATAGGCTTAGAGGATGCAAGCACTTGTCTTACTTCACATAATTAGAAGAATAGATCTGAGAGGCAAACTCAGGTCTGTGTGACATGATGGCGAGTGATTCCCTCACCACACTGCCTGATGGTCAGGGCTGCTTGTCCCCATGGCAGTGATTCTCAAAGGTGAGTGCATCAAGATCCCTGGGGGGAAGTTTTGTCAGAATGCAGAGTTTTGCCTCTGCCTCAGAGGTTCTACTTCTGTAGTTCTGGGTAGAGGCTAAGAATTTGCATTGAGTTCCAGGTATTGCTGATGCTCCTGGTTCAGCGATCACACCCTGAGGACCACTGTCCTACATGAAATGATGCTAGCCTATTTTAAACACTAATATTTATGTTGTTCTTTTACTGCAAGCTGTCTCTTGAATCCACCCTGGTGTTTTGTTGCTTTCAACATTATTATACACACAGTTTAATACCCTCTGTAGCCCATTTTCTATGGTAGTGAGTTTGTGGATTTATGGCACCAATTACTTTGTAAAAGTTCCTTTCACTTGCCACTCAGTTCCCTGGTGTATTTGGTTCATTAACTTTATTAAGCTTGAATTATTTCTTTGACTATTACTCATTTTTACTTGATTGTAGGAAAATGTTGAGTAACTAAACTTAATGAATTTAAAATCTTCATCATATACCATTTTCTCTGCTTCCCAATGTTGAGGGCTCTCTGCACATCAAAGACTGATCTATAACATAAGAGCAAAATCTGGCAGACCATGCTATCTTGGATTTTTAGTCTTCTCAACTCAGCAATCCAGTTCCAAGGACCTGATGTTTCGTAGCTACTTTCTTGCTTTATATCTCTTTCTTTAAATCTAGTCTAGTCTTTTATCAGTACAGTTATAAATTCCTGAATAAGCTATGAAAATTCATAGAATTAGGTCTAGCAAGATGTTTTGCCTTGACAGGACTTTTTTCTTCTCTTTTGGCCATAGAATAGATCTTTGATTCTGAGTTGCTCCTCTTTAGCTTAATAGTATCAAGACAGGCAGCTCCAAGTTCTGGACTCTTGGATATGACAGTCCTCACTCTATCAAATTCTATATATCAGTGGATGCATTTCTGTGACAAACTGGGGTATCATAGGGAGTTTGTTTATTCACTTGTTCCTTGAACCTCATGTTTATCTTTTGCACGTTATTTTTTTTGGCTGTTCCGTAGCAAATTAAAGTAAACACAACCTTCAACATAGCCCAAGTCATCATTCTAGACTGAACATTGTGGTCTGGATAATTCACATTCCCTTCTATTTAGTTTCCTATTTTAAATTCATATTTTTCTTTCTATATTGCTTAATACTCTAACATAGGCACCTTCTACATTCCCTAATAGCAGTAATTTCTAAGCCTTTCTGTATCTATCTCTAGACTGTGTTGCAAGAGAAAGACAAGAAGTATTTGTTTAAACTCCTGCAAGCTGGATTTTTCTATTACTTTAAGCTAATTCTATTCCTTAGTATATTTCCTTAAATAATTAGAATTTCATAAGGCAGGACTATTTCACCAGCTTCAGTGGTTTTTAAAGATGATTAAAGAGTCAAACAGAACCATGAGGCAAACACAAAGAAGGACCTTGGACTTTTATGATTAAAAGAGTATTTTTAAAAATATTCTTATAGAATGTTGCAGGATGATGGACTCTGGTCAGAGAGATAAAGCTATTGTTAAAAAAGATATTTTGGGGCTGAGGCTGTGGCTCAGTGGCAGAGCGCTTGCCTCGCACATGTGAGGCACTGGGTTCGATCCTCAGCACCACATAAAAATAAGTAAACCAAATAAAGACACTGTGTCCATGTGTAACTAAAAAATATTTTTTTAAAAAAAGATATTTTGTTTAAAAAATAATCATTAGAAATATGCTACCAAATTGTGCATACGGAAGACCGACTTTCACTTGGTTATTGGTTAATTCAATGGTTCAAGTCATCTTTTTTCTTCTCTCTCTCTCTCTCCCCTTCTTTTTTCTCTTCATCTCCTTTTTCCTTTCTCCTCCTCCTCCTCCACTTCCTTCTTTGTGGTGCTGGAGATCAAACCCAGGTTCTCACATATGCTAGGCAAGTGTTCTACCACTGAGCTACATCCCCAGCATGTTTATGTTTTATTTTGAGACAGGGACTTGCTAAGTTGCCCAACCTGGTCTAGTACATGTTTTTCCTCTGCCTCAGCTTCCTGAGAAGCTGGGATTACAGGTATGTACCACTATGCCTGGCTTGGGTCAGTTTTTGAGAGAAGGAAAACATTGCTCAAAGTTCTTCAGCCTACTTGTGACCTCCTATCAAACATAGTAGGGTCAGGTGCCCACAAATCAAATATTTGCCAAGGGGGATAAAATAAGTATGACTGATTCTGTCTGATTAGGAATCACCTGCTAGGATGGAAATGTGTCCCTCTAGGAGATGGCTATTTGGAGGACAATTAATGAAATAAAGTTTCTGTGAAAAGCAAGAAAGAGGAAGTGTGTAATAGCTGCCAGGATAGCATTTGACAATGTCTACTAACAAAATACCACTGGCCCCTTTGGCCTGAGCTGCTTTCATGGATTCTTGGGCCACTTAGAAGAGAGTGGTCTTTGGGGGAGATATGGGATATTTTGGTTCATATGGGAAATAAAATTAATTTTTATTTGGATAAGTTAATTAAATTGGAAAAAGAATGTTATCACATAATCTTATAGAATGTAGCAGGATGAACTTTGCCCTAAAAGAGGTAAAGCCACGGTTAGAAAAGGTATTTTGTTTTAAAAATAATCATTAAAGATATGCTACAAAATAGTCCACACAAAAGATTTCTTTACCTTTGCCTTTTGAATAACCTTAGGGTTTTGGAGAATAATTCCATTTTGAGGCAGGCACTTTAATTTTTATTAATATTTGAAAAATGAGAGCGGCAAAGAATGAGAAGCAAGTGAGATGGGGTGACTCGCTAGCCATTGTTTATTTTTGTGGTGAAGGTTTGAGGTGATTCTTAATTAAATTTTGTAGAGCCCTGCTGAGATTGTGAGTCTCGGTCCTCAGATTTATTCCCAGCAGGAACTTGCCAGCCTCATGGTTTGTAAGGATGACTCAAGAGTCTGGCAACCTCAGAACCATGGGGGCTGGGCTCCAAAGAACACAAAGAAGGACCCTGGAATCTTATGAGGAGAAGAGGATTTTTTAAAAAAGTATTTACAAATGGATAAAACAAGGTAAATGGAACCTAAATACATCAGATCTGAGTGGGATCTAGATGTGGACCATTAGATAACCAAATGTGGATGAAGGATGAAGACCAAGGCGGAAGCATCGCCATAGCCTCTCCTGGCTGAGGATGTTGTCATTGGTCTTGTGAAAAGAATTTGTGTAACTACATCACTCACAGTGTTTGGTTTCATTTATTCAGCTTACCAAACACACATGTATTAATAATGGAACATCTGTGTGCACTAGGCTAGGCTCCAGGGATTCATCAGTGTAGGACAGAACCCCTGCTCCCAAGAACCATCTCAAGTGACAAAGACGAACTCAAAAGTAATACTTCTCCAGGGACATTTAGCATTACAAAAATCTTATTATGCTATAAAAGAAAAATAGTTATATTTGTGCTGTATTTGTAATTTTCTGTATTCATCATCAAATTAACTGAAGAAAACTTTGTAGTTAAAATCAGTTTTGTGCCAGTTATCAAGTTACTGCCTCTCATCCATCTCTACCCATTATGGGCCACTGTATATTCGTGAGTAAAATTCACCCATCATATAATTGTGAGTAGAAGTTTATGTAGTTGTTTTGGTTAAAGAAAAGTAGGCGGGTGCGGTGGCACAAGCCTGTAATCCCAGCACTTAGTGAGGCTGAGACAGGAGAATCGCGAGTTCAAAGCCAGCCTCAGCAACGGTGGGCGAAGAGCTAAGCAACTCAGTGAGACCCTGTCTCTACATAAAATGCAAAATAGGGCTGGGGATGTGGCTCAGTGGTTGAGTGCCCCTGAGTTCAATCTCCAGTATCCAGTACCAAAAAAAAAAGAAAGAAAAAGAAAATCAAAACCCCAATTAGAGAACAACCCCTTCCCCAATATTTTTTTCTAGAGTTAAAATCAAGTTCCTGTGGTAGGATGAATATTGGTCCTGAAAAATATACAAGTCCCAATCCCTGGAATCTGTAAATGTAACATTATTTGCAAATAGGGTCTTTGCAGATATAATCAAGTTTAGATGCTATTAGATTAGAGGGGGCCTTAAGTCCAACTTGGTTGGTATCTTAATAAGAAGAGAGAAATTTGGATAGGAAATTCAGCTTAAAACTGAACAACGCACTGTAAATAAACAACACATTTCTAAATAATCATAGAGGAAATCTTAAGGAAAATGGAAAAAAATACATTGAAGTGAATGAACATGGAAATGGCACTTATCAAGATCTGTGGCTCACAGCTAAAGCAGTGAGGAAAAAGAAATTTATAGCACTTAATACATACTTTGGAAAGGAGGAAAAGCTCAAATCCATGGTCTAAGCTCCCACCTCAAGAGCAGGGTCAAAAGAAAGCAAAATAAAACCAAACGAAGCAGAAGAAAGGAAGTAATAATAAATATGAGCAGAAACCAATGACATTGGAAATAATAAAGAAAACCAATGAAACAAAAAGCTGGATCTTTGAAAAGATCAATAAAATTGACAATTCTGTGGGAAAACTGCCCGAGAAATAAAGTGAAAGAAGACCCAAGTTGCCAATATCAGAAATGAAACAGAAGATACCACTGTAGATTATCCAGAAATGGTTCTACACATGTACCCCTACAACTTAGATAAAATGCACCTATTTCTCAAAAATCACAAATTGCCACAACTCACTCAGTATGAAATGAATAGTTTGAATAGCATTATGACTATTAAATAAACTGAAACTGTAATTTACAAACTCCTTGAGAAATCTCCAAGCCCAGATGCTTTCACTGGATAATTCTAACCATTTATAAAAGAACACCAACCCTACCCAATCTCTCCCAGAAAACAGAAGAGAGGGAACATTTCTCGATTCATTTTATGAAGCTAGTATCCTGGTACTGATACTAAAACCAGAAAAAGTACAAAAAGAAAACCACATCAGTGCAAATGGCAAAATTCTCATATACACAGACACAAAAATTCCTAACAAAATATTTACTAAAATATTAGTAAATAGAATTCACCAATATATAAAAAGAATTGTACTCTATGACCAAGTAGGCTTTATTCCAGGGATACAATAGGAATTGAGAAGTCCAATGAATGGTTTTATTTTGGAAAAAAGGTTTGAGCATAGATTAATCCCAAAATACAATATAAGGTTATATTTTTTACTTCATTTATTTTCTTTCTTTAATCCTAAAAGTTGCTCAGTAGTATACTATGTCATGCTTTTTAGTTATTATGTGAGATGCATGCACCCAGCAATATAATCTATATATGGTGTTGATTCTATTTTCTTTTAATAGTTATACAATTTTACCTTAGACAAACTTTTAACAATTTTGTGTGTGATTTTTTTCATGAAAAGAAGTGTAACTACAACATTGTTTAAAAATGAATACCCAAGGGCTGGAGTTGTAGCTCAGTGGTAAAGCACTTGCCTAGCATGGGTAAGGCACTGGATTGGACACTCAGTACCATATAAAAACAAATAAATAGAATAAAGGTAAATTTTTTTTTAAAAAAAATGAATACTCAAAATCACTATATTGCTTTATTAATTGTATGCACATTTATCTTTTAAAAATCAGTTCTTCATACATTATTACACTTACAAATATAACTAGTTGAATCACTGACTACTGAATGTCAGATGATCAAGCATTGACGATTTCAAAAGGCCCTTTAATCAAGCAGTCACTTTTCCCCACTCTCCCTTAGAAACAAGTTATAAAAATGAAAGGACACATCGTGTATTTTATCCAAAATTAATAAGCCTCTAGGAAATTATTTTTAACATTCTACAAAGAGTGTCTTATTGAGATCAAGATCAGAGCAGCTTCATGGCTCTCATAAATACAGGGTCAGTAACAAACATTAGCTTCATTTTTTAAGGTGTCAAGTTTCCATGTACTTTGTGGCAAGGTTACCTAGGATAAATCCCAATGATTAGACCATACAAGGACACAGTGTACAATTCAATATTGTCCACATTTAATGACAAAATTTATAAACTAGAAGATAGTAACAAAAACAAAGACATTTAATTTTTATAAAAACAAGACTATTCTTTATAATCTGTCTGCAGGTCAATTACATCTGCAATATTGGTAGGCAGAATGTGTAATATTTTTATCACCACATTAATATTTCTCTGTATAAAATAATACTGGCATTCACATTTGTGATTTTTATTTTGATACAGACCTAGCTGTGAAACATTTGTAGTATAGGAGATTAGTATTCATTTCCCTTTACATAAAATCACCCTAGTGCACAAAGCTCATTAATTTATCTTCAACCAATGTATAAACTTTTGAGCTAATCTTGATTTGCCAAATAAATGAAATATGCAAATGAGATCCCAATAGGCGATATTTATTAATTTCTATGAAAGCTTCTTCATACATTTGTATGCTGTCTCTGAGAAAGGCGAAGAGGGAATTATAGCCTTTCTGATTTTTTAAGGGACAAACATAATCTAGTTAACCTAAACTTAAGAGCAGGTGTTGAATGTGAAGATTTCTTTGGTGATGGTTTCCTTTGTTTACTGCATCAGAACTGATTTTTGATTCATATTTACATATTCAGATGTTGACTCATTCCCATTTATTTCTTGATTTTTGTCTTTTTATTTAAGAAAATAAATATCCTTTAGCAATCATTGAATTCTTTTTTATATAAATCTTTATTTTATTTATTTATGTATTTTGTATGTGGTGCTGAGGATCAAACCCAGTGCCTCATGCGTGCGATGCAAGCGCTCTACCACTGAGCCACAACCCCAGCCCCAATCATTGAATTCTTAAAGCCATGTGTTCATTTGTTCTTTTTCCTAGTATTTACAAAGACTTTATTCTGGAAAATGATATTATGAGATTCCTGGAAAATGATTGGATTGACAAATAGTTCAGGCAGACATGACAAGATAGATCAGTAACAAATTGGAAAAATCCAATGTAACTGATGACACCAAGTGTTAGTGATGATGTGGGGGAGGTTGAGACCCTGTTCAAGTTGGATTGTAAATTGGTTTGACCATATTGGAAAGCAATTTGGGAATACTTTGTGAAGGTGAAGGTGCAGATACCACCCCACTATTTCACTTCTTTACCCTAGGAAAACCAAGGTATTTGGCACAGTGAAATTTTTTGAGCCAGTTTGTAATAAGGGAGACAATCCACTAATAGTGAATAAGTATATAAGCTATGTCTTATTCAAACAATAGCTATGCAAGATTTATAATGAATGGGCCAGATATACATAAGTAAACATGGTTAATTTTTAAAACATGCAATACTGAGTTAAAAAAAGTTGCAAAGAATACTTAAGGTATAATATATTTGTGTAAATTTAAAAATATTACTATTTATGGATACTACATATATAACAAAAGCACAAAACATCCATGAAAATGATAACACACTGGCTTTAGGGTAATGGTTGCCTCTGGAAAGAAAGATGATAGGCTGAGGCTATATAGGTACCTGTAACATCTCATGCTTTAGAAAGCAAAGCAAGAGAGTTGAAGCAAAGCAAAATATTAACGTGCTTAATCTTGGTGTTTGAACCTCAGCATATATACAGGTGTCTTTCACATTGTATTCTGTATACTTTTATATGTTTCAATGGTTTCATAGTGTGAAAGATCATCATTGAAGGGCTGAATTCAACCAGGGGAATGTAACTCACAGTGGGTAAAAGGGGTCTAGAGGAATTCAAGAGATTTTTCCTAAGCTGGCTAAGAGTGTAGCTAGAAAAATTAATTTGCTGTTGAATAATAGACTAGGAAAAATTTCTCTTTTCATGAGAATCCAATCTATTCTAAAATAGTCTTCTTTAAAGTAAACTTGAGAAGTTACCTTTTCCAATGCTTATATTTTCTCAGTAACAAAAAGGATGACATGATATTATGTAATGTTCAATGAGAACTTATTATATTCTGGTTCTGCTAAATGATTTATGTATTTCTCATCTAATTCTCATAATGCCTCTATGAAGTAGATATAGTCCACAATTAAAGATTGGCTAAGTACTTTCCCTATTTGCATAGCATAGCTGATATATTGCTAGCAGGATTAACTATTAGAATCATTTACTTTATGAGAACAACAAATTACTAACTAAATAAATGAAATATTAAGGATAATGGAGTTGATCTTTTAGACATCCCTCCAGTCTCATTTTATAGTGAACTATCCAGTATAGTTTGAAAATTAAGAAAGGTTAAATTTATATACTAACAGATTCTGTACCATTCATTCCCTTTGAATTTTTGAATTTTAAATTGAACAACAATTTTTGTTTGTTTTAGTGTTAGAAACTTAAAAAGTAATGTTATGAATATCTAAACATGAACTATATTAATAGTAACTGTCTCAATAGAAAATACACAGTTACATCTAAATTTACTTCCAGCTCAATAAAAAAAGTTGGTATAATTAGATTGATTAGATACTAACTCTACTTTTGAGAAGTAATAATCATTCTATTAAGAAACAGAAAATTGCTCCCTTGAGTGTTTAAAAACTTTCAGATTGAGAAATTGTGTAGGCAGAGTTTTGATACAACAAAATCAAGCAGAAAGACTGCATGAGATACTCTTTATATATATTTCTCTCAGAGATAAAATGCCTATGAGGAGGGGATGGGATTTTGTACTGGCCTGACAAAGTTAAATCTCTGAAGTTACTTGTGAAGAGGCTTAAGTTGCATTTTAAAATAAATTATAGTTTAATTTACTGAGCCATTGAATGCTCCAATAACAAGTATTATTCTCCAGGCACTGAACTATGCCTCTTCATAAGCAGGATCTCACTTAGTGCTAATAACATGGTATAGTAGGCATTATCACATTAATTTTGCAGATGAGGAAACTGAGGGGATAAGAGGTTGAAAAAATGGCTCAGTGATGCACAGACTGAGAGTGGCAGAGTCCTGGTTCAACCTGTAGTCCTGTTGGAAGTTCTCCTCTTAACTCTGCTGTCCTCCCTCCCTCAGGCTGTTAGGGGAACTCACAGGAAACCTACATAACTGCTTTCAGGACAAGCAGCAGAATCTGAGCTCTGAAATTTACCACACTGCTTTATGACAGACTAAGCACATGCTGCTTCATTATGAAGGACAGTCACAATTAAAGACAGTAATCTAAGAGCTCCTCAGTAAGAGAGTGTCTAAAAGACTGGGATAGAGTTTAATGGAAAAAATTGGTTTGGAAGATATGACATGCTAGGGAATTACAAATGTTTTTTTTCCTTTTATTCATAAAAAGATTTTTATCTGTAAAAGGATTAGATGTGTTGTACTCTGAATTATTTTCCAAACTGCAAAAAGCCGTGAGACAGTGATTAAATGAGGTTTTGGAATATTTCTTTTTTAAAATTATTTTCACACAAGCAACACCTGCACATGGTAGAAAGAAAAGACAAAGAATCAAATACAAAGAAAAAATTTTAAAAAATCTGTAACTATCACTAAGTTTTAATTACCATTTTTATCGTGGTACACACAACTCTATTTATGTTCTTTAATAATTAAGTCATGCTGTGCAACTTATTTTGTTACCTGATTATAGCTTTTTCAAAGGCCAAAAGCATTTATTTTTGTTTTGTAGGGCATAAATGGAACTAGAGAAATGTCAATACAATAAATGTATATTCATGAGATATTTTTTAAATATTTCTGTTTTAGTTGTAGGTGGACAGAATATCTTTATTTTATTTTATATGGTGCTGAGTATCAAACCCAGTGCCTCACGCGTGCTAGGCAAGCACTCCACCACTGAGCCATAACCCCAACTCCTATATTCATGAGATTTTTGTACTGCCTTTCCTGAGTTACTAAATTCAGTTTAGTGCAGCATTATTTTCTTCTGCTCTTCATTCAATATGGGTCATCACAATGACCATCTGGAATTTGGTGCCAGCTACTATGTAAATGTCAGGACTGTCATAAATTGAACTTTGAATTGACAAATCATTGCCAATCACATGATTCTTCTTCCAAGTTGGAAAATTAAGCCAGGGCCAAAGTTAAAGTGGAGAGAGACAACCATGATTTGTGAAACAGAAGAGATCCAAAAGAGTGAGCAAATGTTTAACACACGGGGGAAACTGAGGACCCCCAAATAATGTCTATATCTACATAACTAATTAATGGTGAGAAATCATGACCGAAATCCAGCTGCCCTTACTTAGTCCATTGTTCTTTCATCTAGCGTTTATTCAGGATTCTGTCTCATGAGAACACAAAATAGAGAACCGTGTGACCTAACTTTACTAGAGCAATGTTTCCATCCTCCAGATTCGTGGCCCTGCCTGGCTAGAGGCCCTGGGGAACATCTCCACAATTACATGAAGCACAGCAATCTCCGTTATTTAAAAAATCCTTTCTACTACGGGAGGAGAACAATGCTCATTCATAGGGATTAAGATTTAGGATAACCATTGGAATGATTTTTTTTTTGTTTGTTTTACTTTAGTTTTTTTTTTTTTTTGGTACTGGGGATTGAACTCTGGGGTACTTGACCACTGAGCCACATCCCCAGCCCTATTTTGTGTTTTATGTAGAGACAGGGTCTCACTGAGTTGCTCAGGGCCTCGCCTTTGCTGAGGCTGGCTTTGAACTCGCGATTCTCCAGTCTCAGCCTCCCAAAATGCTAGGATGTTTCACTTTAGTTTTAAAGTCCTTTGAGGGGGCTATGAGCATGGTGGGAATTCAAAGTGTATGGATGAAAGTAGGGCAGCAACTGTGCGGAAGATAGCTGAAGATTGAGCTTCATGAGGAGGCATGTTTTTCTTTTGTCCTCCTTTGTCATTTGTCATTGTAATTTTCACCATCAATACAACTTTTATAAAATTGAATATATCTTTTACTTACTGTGGTAGGCACCAAGATCAGTGCATTAAGCATTGCCTCACTTAATCTTATGGGTCAAGTAATGTTATTCCCATTGTGCAGTTTAGTGAACTTAGGCTCAACTGATCTTAAGTAATTTGGTCAAGGACCTCCTAGCTAGTAGTCAAGCTAGGATTCTAACTTAAATCTTTGGTTGTTCAGAGCCCATGCTCTTTAAAATACATTACATTCTTCTTCCCATAAACATCCATGAAGGACTGAGCTCCAAAAATCCAAGTCAGAGTGCAAAGCACTCTTGAAACTGTCTGCATAGGGTTAGGAGAAGGTTCCAATACGAGACACATAAGGTCTATAGTAATGGGCTTTCTGATTCTCATGGTCCAGTGTGAAGGAATCTGATTTCCCTCTCTATCTCTGAGACCATACCCTGGGTGTAGGATAAGAAGAGCCCAATATAATTAGGTTGTACTTTTTGTTTAGCAGGGCATGCAGAAGAAAGTAAGGAATGAGAGCTGAAGGCAACTTGGTGGACTGGCTCTGGGTTTTGTGTTGGACACTCACAGAAGGCCTACAGTGTGCAAAGTACTTTGAGCATCTTACAGATAGGCACTGATGTGACAGACTTATTCCAGAGCTCATTCACTTCCAAATATATGGCCATGTGCTTCCATTGCATTGGAATGGGGAGGGGGTTGAAGCTGCAGATGGAACTTTATCTGTGTGGACTATCAAGAAAATCCCAGCAGAGAGGCACAGACCTCACTCACTTGCTTGAGTAATAATAGTAACAGGCCCTATTAACAGAGAATTTTGTTATAGAATTCTTTAGAATTTATTATAGAATTCTATAGAATTCTTTCTCTTTCTGAGTCTACATTTACATTGCATATCTATATGCTAGTTCTCAAAGTGTGGTCCCCAGACCAATGTCAGCAACATCAGTTGGGAACTTGGAAATGCATGTTGTTGGGCCCCATCCCAGACCGCCTGACTTAGAATCTCTGGGTTTGGGAACAAGACTTCCAAGGGACCATAACTTAAATAATAGTTTGAGAACTATTGAACAGCAGCATTATTCTATTCAATTGTCAGAACATCTGTATGAATTAAGCATTATTCTTGGTTTTATAGAAGAGAAAGGCAAAAGATGTCAGGTTAACAATGAGTCCCATGCCCAAGGTTCCAGAAATAGTAAATGGCAAAATTAATATTAGAATTCGTTGTCATATGGCTCTAGAACTTATATACCATGTTACTTCCAGATAACTTTAACTGAATTTAATCTTTTAGTTAATCTGTTGGGAAATTTTTTCTAGAGGTAGTTATTTTATTATATGTGATATGTCAATTTAAATTATGTAATAAGATTGAAAGGGAGACAAAACTCCATCTCTATCCTCTTAGAGTTCCAGCTGGGCTGGAGAATTAAATTGATATAAGACAGGTTTTATCAGTAGAAAAGCATACAAATTTAATGTAGGCTTTACATGGTACAGGAGCCCTCCTAGGAGATGTAGAACCCAAGAAAAAATTAGAGTCAGTTACTTAAATTCTGAATTGGAATAGTAAAAAATAATGATGTAATACATAGTAAAGCAAATCAATAGCAAAGTATTATTTACTAAATAACAGTAAAGCAATAAATAGTACAGTAATAATAACAGCAGTAAGTTAAGAAATGTGATGAGGCAAAGGGGCAAGGCTATGGTGGTTAACTGGGTAGAGAAGATAAGGGTTGTTTTGACAAGTTTGTATGCATGAATTTCCCTTGGCTTTCACTGTCCATCCTTGAGGATAAGACTGTTGTTTTCCTTCTGCGATAGGGAAGACATCGTTCACATGAAATTTCATCTACTACTTTTGAGAAACAGAAAGAAGATCAGAGAGATCTTCTTACATCTGTTTTCTTTAAGTGCCTTTAATTCAAAATAGTCAATATGCTAGGGCAGCATATTTTGGAGTGGTATACTCTTAACTTCAGAAAACAACTTTTATATGATATTATCCAGGAGAGCTTCCAGATCAATCAACTTGTCCTTTCCCCTCCTCCCTTTTCCTCCTCAATTTATTTTGAAAAATTTCAAAGCTGCACAATGTTGAGAGAAGAGTTTTGTAAACAACACTAAATTATTTTCCTGGCATTACCAGTTAGGATTTGTCACATCTTGTTATCCTTCCCTTGGTGTTATGTAGCATGTGTGTGTTTGTTTGTGTATCACATACACATTTTCTTGAACTATTGAAAAGCAAGGGCAGATATTATAACAACTCCTCTCTAAATAATTCATTATATAGCTACAAGAATAAGAGCTTTTGCTTACATAACTGCAAAACTGTTAGTATAGCCAATAAGATTAACATTGATTCAATAACATGATCAAATATACAGTTCATATTAGAGTTTTCCCAATTATTGCAGAAAAATTTCCAGTTTTTTAAATTCATAATCCAACAAAAGTTATTCAAAGCATCTTTTTTTCTGTAAAGTTTTTAAAATATCCTTTATCTAGAACAGTCTGCTGGTTTTTCTTTTTGTTGTTGTTGTTGACTTTCATACCCTTGACACCTTGATAGTGTGCTCTGCTTGCCTCACGGAAGGTTCACTTCTCACCTGTGTACTTCCTGCTGCATCCCATCAGGAGGTGCATATCTGTGTGTAGCATTATCAATGATGCACCCTTTAGCCATTAAATGAGGTCATGTCTGCTGTGTCTCTTCAATATAAAAGTACCCTTTCACCTTGTAAATATAGAGGAGTCTGTGGGGTTGTAGCTTGAGACCATAGGTCTATCCTGCTCTCCAACAATTTTTCACTCTATGGTCTTAACATCCACTTGGGATCCGCCTGTATCAATTATCACATAGGAAGTTGCAAAACAATGATTTTTCTGCCTTTATTACTTCTAAATGTATTAACTGGCATTCTTGTGCAAGAAAACCACTCCAACATTAACATTTTTCCCTTTTCTCTCCCCTTTTTGTTCGTGTGAATGAATACATGATCACCATTACTTCGATTACATTATTCTCAATATTATCTTTTTACTTAATATTGCAGGTTAGGAAATCTATGATTATTTTGAAGCAGAAATACATTATAAATTTTTTTTTTGCCAAATTATGCTACCTCTGGTCACAGACTTATGCCTATGTACAAAAAGTAGAAAAGAGAAAATTAGATGATTTGTATGTCTAATGGAACAATCAGCCCTTTCTTGATCATTCCTTAGAACTTCTTTGAGGTATTTTTGAGCCAAATGAAGGGAGGATGATGGACAGAGAGAATCCTTTAGGTTTGGATTTTTTTCAAATACCTTTATTTGTAGCCTGATCTTAAGAGAAATCAAATTAAAATTTGGGCCACAAATTGATCTCTAGTGGATTTTTACATCTCTGTGATCCTCTTGAGAAATTTGGAAATATTCTCATTCAAGCCCTGTTCCCATAGGACTGCGTTAGGTGGGAGAGGCTGTTGAAGGCTACGTTCCTTTACTACAATGATAAATACTGATTTTATCTTCTACTGATAAAAATACTTTTTATCTTCTACTGATCCCCCCACGTAGGAGCACTCTCCATACCTTCAACCCTTCCATCTCTCCCCATTTTATGTGCTCTTGCCAAAGAGCACCCCTTTGTTTGTGACCCTTGGACCTGATTGGTCCAAAAGTGCATTTAAGCTTCTGTAGTTTCTGGAATAAATGGTGTTTTCTGCATCTTGCTCTGATATCTCTGTGTCTCACTGGGGCAGAGCAGATTCTTTTACCTACACCCCAGGGCCTAGGGAATTTGGCTCCGTAGACCGCCATCGTCCAGAAGGACCACATATGGTCTTCCTCCCTGAAGACCCCTTCCTCGTCTTTTCTGGACCCCAACTCATTGAGCAGGACCCACGTGGTACCCCCCTGAGCCCCCCCTTTTAGCAATACCCCCTAAAGAGTAAAGTGGTCTTTTAAGTTCCTTTCCACAGCAAAATAATGCTAAACTTATGTTTAAAGAAATATTTCTAGTGTTCAAGTTAAGCAACACATTACTAATGGGATCTTAGTTTGGTGGATTTATACTTTGAGTCTGAACCCCTCAGCTGTTGGAATTTCAAAATAGAAGTGTGTGTGTGTGTGTGTGTGTGTGTGTGTGTGTGTGTTAAATTCTTTAGCCAGGTGTGCTGGAGCATGCCCGTATTCCTAGTGACTCAGGAGGCTGACAGGAAGATTGCAAGTTTGAGACCAACCTTAGCAATTTAGCAAGGCCCTAAACAACTTAGTGAGACCCTGTCTCAAAATAAAAAGTAAAAAGGGCTGGGGATGTGGCTCAGTGGCTAAATGCCCTGGGTTCAATACCCAGTACCTGCCCACCACCCCCAAAAATATTATTTATGGTGGGTTTTTAACTATCTTAACATTTTTTATTGTTTATTTTTATCTTCTGAAATCAGAGTAGGGCATCTGTAATAAACATGGGCTTTTAAGAAACCATAAAAAGGTAACCTAAAAAGGTTAAGGCATCAAAGATGAGACCAAAGTGAAACAACCACACAAAAAACGTTTTTCTCACTTTATTGCTTTTTGGTTATTACTAGCATGGCTGATTCTCATTGTTGCTTCTTATTTTTTTTTTTCCTGAGCACTTTAGAAAACTATTCTCTTTGACAGGAAACAAGGCCAAGCAAAGGTTAACTACTCTGCTTATTTACAGACTTCAATATTTTAGTCATTAATTAATCAATTTTTATATAAATTTTATTACAATTTCTGTTTCACTCAAGGTGATTGCTAAGGATAGCAATCTGTATCAAATATTGCACCCAAAGTTAATTGCCTATGTATCTCTATTTCCCTTAAAGGGAAACGATAGTGGGTTACTAAAAACAGTCAATCTAATTTTTGACACTTGCCTGTTGAATTAATTTTTTCATGTGTACATGTGCACACACAGAGACATGCACACACATTGAGCAATATTTCTAGGTACAAGTCTCTTTAACTCACCAAGTTCCCTCAAGCTCCTGAAACCTTTGTACTTTGTAGTAGCTGTGCCTGTCCCACAACTTCTCCCCCAGCCCCTTTTTTTCCCAGGTCTTCCTTACCACAACTCAAGGGCCAGATGGATTTTCCCTTTGGTTCCCAACTTGCTTCCCTGGAGATGTGCCTAAGTTCCCCCATTGTTCATAGTTTTCAGTGTGGTCATACACCTGAGGAAAGTGTGAGAGTGACTAATAGTAACTTTTCTGGAATTTGTTTTCATCAAGCAATTATTTCTAGAACTCAAACACAGAGGTAAGTTCCTTCTCCTGTTGTCTAGTTAGAGTGTGATTTTTCTGATTAGGAGGAAATATCCAATACATTTCAACATGGGCCAATTGCCAAATTTGTTATTCTACTCTAAAGCCTTACAATTGATTTTTGAAAGTAGCTATTTAAAATTTTTTTCTCTAAGAACTGAGGAGGCTAAGTTATTTCTCTATAGTATACTATAAAATAACAAAGCAGTGATTCCTCTGCTTTCTTATTGAGTCAGCAGAGAGGCAATGACTGAGGAACTTCAATGGATCACAGGATATACCATTTGGAGAACTAAAAGAGGAGAGAACCAAGAAGGATTTTGAGATATTGTGAATATTGCTGACTTGTGATACTCTCATTTTAAAGACCTTTAAATTATGAGCTTATTTTCCCATAATACTGGTTTAATATCACCTACCTTTCTTTCTAATTCTTTTGGGAATAGAGACAATGATATGCTTTTGGTATTTGTTACTCTTAGGTTTGGAATGGAAGTGATGGAAATCTCAAGGTAAGAGTGGCTTAAAGAAAGAAGAGATTTCTTTTTCTGCCAGTAAACAGATGGCAGAAGTAGACAATCCCTAACTAAAAAGGAGACATCAACGTCGTGAAGATCAGTTTCCTTCCATCAGGTCTCTCTGCCATCCTAACACATGGACTCCAACTCAAGGTCCAAAATGGCTGCTCTGGGTACAAATTTCACACTGCACCCCACCAGCATGGAGCAGGAAGGCTGTGGGCCCCCCCTTTAAGGAAGAACACTTCTAGGAGCTTGTAAGTGATGTTTCTGCTTACACCCCAACTGACCAGAATTTAGTCACATGGCCAAGTATAGCTGTATGGGAGACTGAAATGTAAATTTTATTTTGGACCACTATGTTCCAAGCTAAAAATTAATAGTTCTATTACTAAAGAAGTAGGGAAAGATGACTGTTGGGGTACAATTAGCAATCTCTCAAAACTTTTAAATACTTTTCTCTAGGGGCTTTATTAATCAATATTGACAAGGGGGAATTGTCAATTTGCATAGTTTTTGAACAGTTGACATATTCTCTTTAAAAACTTGATCTAGCTTCTGGTATGGTTCACTGCATTTTGTTAATACAGTATTTTAAAATATAAGAATGAGTGGTATCTTTTTTAAATGGTGTAAGAAGAACAGGGCACAGATCTCTATGCTGATGCTTCTCATCCATGTGCTCTGGCATGCAGATGTGCAGAAACCCTCACAGATGTATTGCCACATTTTATTTGGTGGGCCAAGCTTATTATTATTATTTTTAAAATATTTTTTTAGTTGTTGATGGACCTTTATTTTATTCATTTATTTATATGTGGTGCAGAGAATTGAACCCAGTGCCTCACACATGCTAGGCAAGTGCTCTACCACTGAGCCACAACCCCTGCCCAAGCTTATTATTTTTTGAAGTTGGTTGTGTACATGGTTATGCAATGTCATCACATAGTATACTGAGCTGAATAGGTCCCTGTTCACCCTGCATGGGAGAAGGTACTTCTGTGTTGCGCATCTAGGTTCTATTTTGTGGAACTTCTATCAATATGGGCCTCCCATCTTCCACTATTAGTCCTTCCATTCCAGCCTATGGGAAGGGCAGGAGCCCATAGGAAGGGATATGCTCTTTCCTTTTACTGGTGAAATCTAGAAATTGTGCAGGGATCATTTTTTAATAGAACCATCTCTTACTATTTACATATCATTTGCTATTTTTTATGATTGTAAATAGCATATACATTTTGATATATATAGATCTTTAAATGTTTTTTGATTCAGTAAATGTTGTTTATTGAAGGTGAAGGAATAAAACATTTTACACAGTCAAATCTATTTATCATAAACTTTGTGATTTTTCCAAACTATACAAAATATTTCCCATCCTGAGGTTCCAAGGATGAATAAATATTCACCTTTATTTTCTTTTCCTTTTCTCTAACTTAATTTGATGCATGGTATGAGGTAAAGTCCAGTCTTCTCTGGACTGATGGGCATAATGGACTTATGAGCACATATTTTTTCCAAATAACCATATGTGAATCTCTGCTATTTATTAAGTAATCTTTTTTATCTTTTGTATTGATTTGTAGTGCCTCACTCATTATATAAATACAAAAAAGTCTGAAAGTAATATATATAGTTCAAACCTATCCCATTTTATTTCTGGTGACAGAAGTGTTTTTGTAGCTGTGTATTTGTATGTGATAAAAAGTTTTGTTTACAGTGTTTAAATGTCCTTTGCAGCAGGTATTATCAGTTTGAGCCTCCAGAGAGATAAAAGCATCTTTTTTATAAAAGTGAATTTAGAAAGTGCTTCTCCATATGAATGTCCTACAGGCACTTTAAACTCAGAAGTGCTAAAAGAAACCCATTTTTTTTTTTTTTGTGCTCCATCATAACTCTCCTCCTCTAATGTGTCCTAGTGCAGTTGGCAGAGCTTCTATTCAGTCTCCGTAGCTAAAATCCTCAGTATCATTTCTGACTTTCTCTCTGTGCACAGCTATTCCCCAATGCCTGCTAATCTGCCCTGCAGTGTTGCTAGAATCAGTTGTTTTTTTCCTCCCTTTGGTTGCCACTGTCCCTACCTTCAGGGCTGTGCCGTCTCTGGCCTGGACCTTGAGAACAGCATCAAATTCTTGACTCTAGGCTCCCCTCTCCACCTGTCCACTCTCTGCACAGGTATTAGTTATCTCCCTAACTTACAGATTCGCATATGTTACTCTTTCTGCTCTTTTTGCTTGGGTGACTTCCCATTGTTTTCAGCAAGTAACATGATATTCACAGCTGAACACAAGATGGGTCTATATGTAATTCTCTTTTTTCAATTCACTTTATTCCTGGATACCCATGAAACCTGTGTCTCTTCACTTGGGTAAATGACTCACCTTTACTTTCAAATAATTACACATCATTTCTCTTAAGGTGTTTTGGCCCAGAAACATCTTTCTCTGTTGTCATGATTGACACTTTTCAGTCCCAGATCAAATATTTTTGGCTTTGGAGAGCTCGTATCCATTTAGTCAAACTTACTTGCCCTGGGCTGGGGTTGTGGCTTAATGGTAGAGCACTTGCCTAGCATGTGTGAGGCACTGGGTTCGATTCTCAGCACACTGTATATAAATAAAATAAAATCTATTGACAACTAAAAAGCTATTCAAAAAAACTTAATTGATCCTATTGAATTTGTGGCCGCATTTATCATAGCCTAGATTTTCTTCTAAATTATTTGAGATACAATACATCTGGCGAGACACTACATTTTAAAGGTACCAAAGTGGGTAGTTGTCTTAGTAGACATAGAAGGTCATCTTGTAATAGATCTTCTTTTTCAGGTTTCTTAGCTGTACAACTGCCAGGTGGACTTGCTGTTACGGCATGGACAGTATCTAATCCCTTCCCCTCTAGGACTCTTCACCATGAAGAGGAAGCTATGTTTGCAGGGAGGCCAAGGAATATCCTCAGAAGACAGGTTGAAATGCCATCCTCTTTTCTTCTGAGGTTTAATATGTAATTTCTCTGATGGATTGATGGTCATGGTGTGGCCCCCCTGTCACAAAAGCAAATGAAGGACCCAAAGGGGAGTTCATCATGAAGGAAGGTGGATCTGAGTAGCAACCCAGATTCACTACCACGGTCCCTATTTGTGGAGGTAGTGGGTTTTCTTTTTCTTCCTTTTTTTTTTTTTTTTTTTTTGATCAGAGCTTGAGCGTGAGCTAGAAACTTCTCTGGAATGATGGGCATAATGGCCTTATGAGCACAAACTAAGGGAGATGACCTTTTGGGGACCAGAGCCTGTGGTGTCGCTGCAACCTCTACAAAGATCTGACTCAGCAAGGATGACTTAACAGCCAAAAGCGAGACACAATCTCATTAGTGGTTCCTGGAGACAGTAGCAGACGCACTGGAAGTTACAGACTGGGGTTCATGGTTCCCTGATCAGACAATCCAATTGTGTCTTGTGAAGCATAAATGGTCCTTTTTGAACTGAGTACACACTTTCCCCCCCTAGATTCTTCCTGGAGAAAGAGCTTAGATCACTCAGGGATGGAGTGCTTGGGTTATTAAAAATGAGACCACATTTGTACCCCAAGCTGGTTCTGCAGGTTTTCCAGGTTACACTTATTTGTCTCCCTAATGACACTGAATATGTGCGATGTGGGGCCCTTGGGAATAATCTGTACATCTTCCTGTTGATGAGAACAGTGATTTGAACTTGGTAAATATTTGAATCGAATTGCTTCTACCACATGTTTATTTTAATGTTTATAACCACAATCATAAAACATGTACTATTTCGTATTAAAAAGCATTTTGCATTCGCAAATACATTTGTAGAACTTATGTGCTGCCTAGAATAAAACATGAAGCAGTATTGTTTCTGCTCTTTGGAGTCTCCAGCCATAGTTACTGCTGTGTATTGTCATAAAATTAAACCCTTAGATATAAAATGCAATTACACTTAAAAAATTATTTTGTTGATGTAGGATAGCAGTGAATAAAATCTCCCCACAAAATCAGCCCCCATTTCTCTGGTTCTCAAGTTTTGCAAATTGGCTCCATCTTGCTTTCTTATGTAGAAATTGGTTGCCCTTCACTGCAATTTAAAATATCATTTTTCTTGTTTAGAGAGAAGGTTTCTAAGTGTACCCTTCTATTGGAGAATGTTTATGCTGACCGCCTATAATTTAGAAGACATAAATGTGCTCTCTGGGACTTGTGTCAGCTCAGCATTTTCCTCCTCGCTGTTCAAAGAGCTCTTTGTACCAGTTCTACATGGTTCATATTGTTAGTTCCCTTTCTCTATTGTTGCTCCCTTACATGAAAGGAGGTCCAGTGCGTTGTTTGGGTTTTATTTTTCATGCCCTGTATGAAACCATGATGTTCTCTAAATTCTAATGGGAAATAGATGTATGCAGCAGTTTTACTGAAATTTATAAGAATTGTTGGCAAAGAAAACACAGAGGTATTTCTGTAAAGAAAACAGTGTTAAGCTAACTACATACCTATGTATGTACATCTTTCAGTCTGTCTGACTATATACCTGTGTATGCATCTACCTACCTACCTAATCAACCAATCATCTATTAACATCTAGCATGTGCTAGTAAATGTTTAACAACGGACCTTCTGGGAGTGGAGGTATAAATGCCTCTTATTTTCAAACTTTGCTAATATCTACACAATAAATTATCTCACTATCACCCATTTCAAGCTATCAATGTGACATTATTATTATTATCATTTATAATTATTATCATTGCTAAAGATGGAGCCCAGGGTCATGTGCATGTTAGGCAAATGCACTACCAGTTAAAGCCCCAGACCCTTATTTGTTTATTTTTATTTTTATTTATTTTTTAGTTATATATAACATTAGAGTTCATTTTGATGTAACTATTTAAGCATGGAATATAATTTGCTCTAATTCTGTCCTCAGCACTTCCCCTTTCCCTCCCCGAGTTCCCTTCTCTCTGCTGATCTTTCTGCTTTTTATTTATAGTGTCTTGTGAATATACATAATGGTGAGATTCACTGCAGTATATTCATATACGCACATAGGAAGGTTAGGTCAGATTCATTCCATGGTTCTTCCCTTAACTGTCCCTTTTCCCTCTCTTGGTCCCCTTCCTCTTCTTCCCTAGTCTTCTTCCATGTGATATTATTGAAAACAGAGTAGGAAAGTGATTCACAAGAGAACAACCTTATACAATGTTGTCACCATATAGGTACAATAAATACAAATAATTTCAAGAAGCAAATAATAGTAAATTATAGCTATAGTAACAATTGTTCTGGTTATTTTAAATCAAGAAATGATAAGTTTAGAGTATTTATGACCTTTGTTTCAATATAATTTCTTTAATTGACAGTTAATCTGTGCATTTCTTTCCCTTTCTTCCTATGGCTGGAGAGATCCTTTTTTGCCAACTCTCATAGTGAGTATAGTAAACAGGTATTTAGGAAGAGGTAGGACTAAATGCTGAGTATAGAGATGGAAGGAAGGCAAGAGTTAGCTTGCTCTGTTTTGGAAAGATGAAAAAAACCTTTCATCTCCATTATGAAAGTCATCAAGGAAACATATACATTTTATTTATTTTATGAAAAGTTTATTCAAATTTGAAATAGTGTAATATGAAATTGTTAGCAACTTCTGTAATAAAACATTAAAATATTATAATCTGATTTTATGTTTATTTCTATGGGATAATTATTTTTCCAGTGGCCAGAGTTGAATTGCGGGAGTCTTCAAGAATATATCCACTGTGTAAAAGTACTATAGTTTATTATCAGGTACTTGATGAAAATACCCTTTTCATCTTTCATCTGAAATCTTTTGTAAAATCAACACTGCTTAGTTAGGTCTTTATGGAGAAGGAAATAATGTCATATTCTACATCAAAACTGAAATGTGGCAAAAACTGAGACTACATGCTAGGCTGTAGAAGGTATTTGAAAATAATATACCTAAGAATGAAAATGTAATCATGTTAGATGAAGTACAGTTTCATTTGTTAAAAAGTTGAATTTAGGCAGCATAGCCTGGTTCTGTAGAGTGCAGATTCGATAGCCCGGTGCTTGAAGTTTGATTCCAGATTTTACTACTCATTATCTGTGTGACTTTAGGCAAACATGGAGATTCGATATCTCAATGCTCTAGTTTTCTTGGTTGCAAACAGCACTTTTGATACAGATGGCCCCTGATTTAGGATGGTTCAACTTAATGATTTTTTCTTCTTACTATGATGGTGCATAAACAATATACATTCAGTAGGACTTGTACTTTGAGTTTTGAATTTTGATCTTTTTCTGGGCTAGTGATATGTACTTGTGATGCTGGCAGTAGCAGTGAACTCCAAATCTCAGTGAGTCAAGCAAATATGTGGGTAGACAATTAACATTATATATTGTTTTGTGTGGTTAAGCTATGATGTTTGGTGGGTTGTGTCATTTTAGTCAGTTGTCCATTGCCATAACAAATTACCTGAGACTGGATAAGTTTTAAAGAGAAGAGGGTTATTTAGTTCACAGTTCTAGAGGTCCACAAGCATGGCACGGGCTTCTGTTAGACTCTGGGTATAATAGTGGATGGCATTACTAAGGTGGAAGCACATGTAGAAAAGATCATATAACGAGATAAAAAGCCAGAAAGAGAAAGACAATTAGGGGCCAGGATTGTCAATCTCTCTCTCTCTCTTTTAATAAAAACCCACTTTTGTGAGAATCAACTCACTTAGTGAGACCGACATTAATTCTTTCCAAAGGCGGATCTGCTAATGATGTAATCACATTCTACCAGGCCCTACCACTTAAAGGTTCCACCACCTCTGTCATTGCCACACTGATGTCCAACCTTTTAACACTTGAATCTTTGGGGGACAAACCACATCCAAACCACAAGAGGTGAATTACATGCATTTTTGACTTATGATGGTTCATCAGAATGTAATATATGTCAAGGAGCATCTGTAATTGAGATTGCATTATAGAGGAAAGTAAATAAATTTATATGAAGCACAGAATAATTTCTAGCACAATGTCAGCTATTTATAAGGTTAGATGTTACTTTTAATTAATCTAACAACTTTAGGAATACAATTAATTAGAACATAATGTAAGAAAACATTACATGTGCTAGGTTTCTGAGCATTTCAATAAGGACCTTCCATTTTTGACAACTAGTTTGAATGAGATATAAGAAACAAGGGTAACACAGATGTTTAGTATTGATAACGTTGATACAACACAATGTGCTTGCATCTCTAGGTAATTGGGCTTCCCAATCCAGAAATTTAAGATTAGGCAGATTTTTCACACTGCCATAGGCAGCCCTAGAAACCTACAAGTACCTTCTCCAGGGTCAGACCTTTCCACCATGTGATTGACAGCAAAGCAGAGAACACACTAACGGAAGTTGGGCTGATGTCAAAAGACAGGCTAAAGGAAGAGGTTAGGTTCTTCCTGCTTGGTTCTTTTTCCACACGCACCAATTAAGTCTAATTACTCCTTTGTAAGTGGATAAGTGGGTATAGGACCAAGAAAAGCCAGGATGATCTCATAACAGAGTTCCTTCCATATGGCAGGGAACAATAGGAAAGGGAAAAGCCTTTGTGTTTAACCAGAAACACAAACTGTTTCTAATGTTTTTAACATTGGGCATTTAATTTGTTCACTGAAGCTGCGAAGGAGCACAGGAGTTTAATCAGAGTTTAGTAGCAGCAGAAAGAAATTACCATCCTTAAACAAAAGAAGGAAGTCATGCTACCAGAGCCCAGGGACTGGAGTTACCCAGCAGAAGCTGAACCAGGTGGGTCTCCTCAGCAGGAGCTAGAGTCACAGAGATCCTGACTGAGGCAGTGAGGAAGGATAGAGATACCCTGACTTCTCTTTCCTCCAGCCCACCACTGGCTGGCCTCAGGTGGCAGATAGTGGCCAGAGAAGCTTGAGAAAGAGGCTGCAGGGGCCAGCCCTGCTGCTTGCTGTATGTGGTGAGGAACAGATCTGATCTGTGGGCAAACAGGGCTTACCCACATGCTTATATACCTTCTATTTTGTGTTTTTCTACTTTGAACTCTTTGATCTTATGAAGATCAAAATATCTTTACAGATGGTATGATGGTAGCATTGCTTAGAGATATTGCCTGTGGAAGTAGATTTAAGAAAGTTGAAAATCAATATACAATTTGGCCTGTCTTGAAAAACAAGCCAACATCTTCTGCAATACTCTGAGGTAATAGATTTTTAGACGGTGCCCTGACAGTGTTAGATTATAGCCTGAATTTTCTATTTTTTGTTGTCTTTTTGAAGATAGATCGAGATAAGATTTTATGCTCAGAGTCCAAATTGACACAGGTTGAACAACAGTGACACCCCACTTCTTAATTCATTGGTTAGTGGGCAACTTTCAGGCTTGGGTTCTCTGTGAAGCCTTTGCAGAGCACTCTAGCCCTCAGGAAGTTCTCTACCACTGAGTCTATTGAACTTGTTTTCTATTATTGCTTTGTGCAGTTACTTGTTGTGTCCAATCCTGGGTGTCAATGTCTTTAAGAACTGGCATTGTGTCTTAAAAGTCTGTCACAAATTCGCCCAGAAGCTAGCCAAATTATGTGGGTCTAGTTTAAAGGTCCATTATTATGTTGCTGCTGAACAAAGTTTTCTTGGGAAGATTCATTTTCATACTTACTTAGTGCTCACTAGTCATTTCTGGATGTTTTGAACCAAAACTATTAAAGAAATGGAAGTCTCGGATTGCATCTGCTCTCTAGAGAATTGTAAGGCTACCAGATCAGAGCTGTTCCTGGTGCAGGTCAGGTATGAAGATCACTTTTTAGTAGAGAGATAAAGAGCCAGAGGGCCTGGGATAAGATGCTGGTTGAATGTAAAATGAACAAATTATGTAACCTCTATATTCTTTTGTTTCCATGGTGCTGAACTCTAAGGAGTGGTAAAATATCACTGGAATTGTAGCAGGAGGGGAAGAAATGTGATCATTGGAATTCCTTCTGTGAGTATTGCATTTAATATTTATTAAGGGGGTGCTTAATAAGGCGCTGGGTTGGGGAAGTGAGATACCTCAAGGGACATATCCAAATAATGTTAAGGAAATAACTAAATTACCTTCTCAGGAAAGGGCTCAGGAAAGTGTAGGGACTTCATTTCGCTGATATTAAGTTTAGGTCATCTTAAGGATATAGGTAAAAGGATAAGGGCTCCAGTTGGTCTTTCTCTGCTCCTTCTCTAAGCACCACTAAGCTCCAGAGTTGCCCCCGCCCCCCACCCAAATAATGTCAAACAGTATCTTCCTAGTATGGGGTAACAATGCTTTAGCTCATCCATGGATTGGTAAAATGGGGGAACTTGTAGACTGTACCAGTCAGGAAACAACTAGTTTCAGCAGAGAGATTTTAATATAAAAAATTGTGATAAAGTTGTTAACTAGGCAACAGAAAGAATCAAAATAAAGTTCTAGGTATTTTAGGTTAGCAGTTGCAGGAAGCAGGACTGAAGGAACAAATGGAAAAGGCTGGAATTACAAAATCTTGGAGGATACACTTGGTAGGTCTGAAATTTGTACCTCTGAGGAGGGGCCTGCTTAGCTGGTTTTGGTATCTCGGGCCCTTGATATAGGTTTGTCCCAGCCATCCCAATGTGAAGGTATCAGGAATAGGGGGTGGGTGCTTTGGGAGGTGACTAGGACATGAGAGTAGAGCCCTTGTGAATGAGACTGGTATCCTTGTAAAAGTGATTTCAGAGAACTCCCTGTTCCATTTATCAAGTGATGAGAGTATAGTATTTGAGCCAGAAATGCAGCCTCTCCAGGTACCCAATGTGCCACAGCCTTGATCTTGGACTTCCCAGTCTCCAGAATGGTGAGAAGGAAATTTTTGTTGTTTATAAGCCACCCAGTCTGTAGTTGTTTGTTATGGTATGCTGAATGGCCTAAGGCCTGAAGAGGGGGTGCTAGCCTGGCTGGTGCTGAGGTCTCTGAGGATCAATGGGATTTGATGAGGCTTTTTCTACAAGTGAAAAAAACCAAACCAAAAGAAAAAAACCAACAGAAACCTTCCAACCAGATTCAGCCACTGCTGCAAGAAAGGGCTGGTGCTCTTGGGGTAAAAAGGAGTGATAGTTACTTAATAACCAGGACATGAATATCGTGAAACACAAAATAAGCTATCTAGAAGATATCGGTGACCATGTCTTCAGAATATGCTTTGCAGAATATCTATGACCTAGGACTGGAAGCAGAGCCTTCTGGAAAAAACCCACTGAATATGACCTGTCTCTGTCCTCGGAGAGGAGGGAAAGAGGCTGAATTTGAGGACATGTAACATGAAAAAGAGTCAGTCATAATGATGGTTTCATGGGAGCATAGAGATGGGAACCAACCCAGTAAATAGCAAATGCAATAATTCTTTACTTTGTTAATTACACACTATTTAAGTAGCTTAATTATCTGAAAACAGAAAAGCAGCATTACTGTTGATGTCAATTTAAAGGTGACTGATAAAGCCACAGTGGTACAGCTCTTAATATTTCCTGTAGAAATGTTTCCTCCAATCTGCCCAAATTTGTCAAACAAGTATGACCTATTTTTGTTATGTATTTATTTGTAATTTCAAGGAATTCTGATGCTATCAAATTCACAATATGTCTTCATTCAAGGAAATAATGATGATTTTTTTTCATGAATGTTAACCTTTCAGTATTCTACAAAATACGATACTACAAAGAAATGCACTGGTGATATTTTACAAAGGTATTCCGAATATTTTCTTTCATTTATTAACTTAGCCTACAAATATTTTCTTTGACCATACTGTACAGAGTACTTTATAGATTCTGGGGAAATATAAATTGATAAGACATGACGTGGTAGGCACATTGGTCATTCCTCTGCTTTCCCCCTCCCAACAGAAGCTGGAATTTGTCTATGTGAAGTTGCTATGGTTTGGATAAGTGATTCCCAAAGTCCTCTATTATTAAGGCTTGGTTGCCAGCCTGTGGTAGGGCCTAGTGAAAGAGAACTGGATCACTGGGGACATGCCCTTCAAGAGGATATTTGAACTCTATCCTTTTCTCTTTCTATTTTTGCTTCGTATTTGCTATAAGGTGAACAAGCCTCTGTGCCATGTGCTCTTGCCATGAAGTACTGTGCTGCCACAGGCCCAAAGCAACAGGATCAAGCAACCATGGACTGAAGCTTCTGAAACTATGAGTCAAAATAAACCTTTCCTTCTTTTAAGTCAATTCCATCAGTTATTTTGTCACACTGACAGAAAGCTGATTAACACAGTAGGAGAGCAAATAAGTCCAGCCCGGCAATAAATCATGATTCTACAATTATAGCCATGCTGTTTCCCATTGCTCTTACTTAGGGTGGAGTTTGTAACCAATTATGATGAATTTATTCAAAGGTGAATTCAGCTGTGGACTTCTGGGAACTATTTTTTTTTCCTGGTAAAGTGGATAAAATATCCTATTTGACATTGTTGTTTGAGGAGAGGATATTTAGAGTTATGGTGTCCATCTGAAAACTCTAAGATGCTGGCTCCTAAGATTACAGAGATACCAGCTTAAGTACAGTTATGTCAGCCCACTGACTTGATCACCCTGGAAAAGCCTATCTTACTACTTCTTTTAATACAAGATGATAATACCCTTGCTATTTTTACCCATTTTTAGTTGGACTCTCTGTTAGTAGAAACCAAAGTAATCCTAACCAATATGCATGGTGTCTGTCCTGTGGCCTTCTTGAGGAGATTAGCACATAAATATTTACTTAAAAAAAGGATTCTAAATGAGGATTAGCATTTTGCCACACACATATCATTCTAAGTAGGCAAGTGAAAGTTTCAAGGAGCAGACTTCATATAGGTATTTAGCATAGGGATATAAGGATACTTTGTTCAAAAGAGAAAACTCCTCTTAAAGAGAATCCTCTTCAGGGACATCAAACAGAGTGGGGAACCTTCTCATTCCTATTTTGTGTTCTTGGCTCTGCTCTACCTACTGCCATTTCCTTCCATTAGAAATTTCTTAGATAAGCATGGACTTCCTCTGAACCACCAATTTCTTTTTTCTTTTATTACTTTATTTTATTTATTTATTTTTTATGTGATGTTGAGGATTGAACCCAGTGCCTCACACCTGCTAGGCAAGCACTCCACCACTGAGCCACAATCCCAGGCCTGCACCACCAATTTCTGAACGTAATACTTTTTTAGGAAAGTTCTGAGAATTACTTATTTCTCGCCATTCATTAGTCATTTTTTAAATGGATATAAATGTTGTTTGGGGTAATGTTTGGATGAGTCATATCTCACTTCTCAGGGGAGATATCCTGGGTACATGGATCTGAAACCAATTCCATAATAAACTATTACTCTTGTAACTCATACAGTAATCTCTCACGTTGGTGTAAGTTAACTCTAAAATCAAGTGACAAATTATGTGACTAGAAAATTTACAGAAGAGGATATAATAGAGTATCTATCTTAATTAAAATGTATTAAAATAAATATAAAAATATTCTGTGCTTATTAAGTTTATAAAGATTTAAAAGTAATAATCTGTGCTTCTAGGAATTGGTAATATATAGTCATCTCTGTAAACAGATTCTGTACCCAGAGATCCAACCAACTATGGACTGAAGATATTTAAAAAAATATTGTGTGTGTCTGTGTGTGTATATATATATACACACACACATATATATATATATATATATACACACAGACACACACACACATATGTATATATATGTATATGTATATATATAAATACTATTTTGCCTTGTCATTATTTCTTAAATAATAAATTTAATACCTATTTACATAGCATTTACATTGTTTTAGGTATTATAAGTAATCTTATACTAGAAATGTAAAGGATAGGAGGGATATGTGTAAGGTTATATACAATGCTACAGTGTTTTATATGAAACTGAATATCGGTATTTGCTAGGGGTCCTAGGATCAATATTCTGTGAATACTAAGGAATGATTAGAGAAAATCTCAAATGTGCTTAAGGATAAGTAGATATATCTTCTGGAAGAATTACAGCCACGTGTATAAGATTCTTAAAAATATTCACAAATTTTAGCACAGCTAGTCATTTCTAAGCATTGATTCTAAAGAAATAATCGTTAATGTAGAAAAATAATTATGTATAAAGCTGTTTGTTGCAGCATTATTTATAAATAATGAACAGTTAGAAGCAAACTCATTATTCAAAACAAAAGAAAGTGTGAATATTTTTTTGGTGTAGGCACACAGTGGATGCAAATATGAAAATTATGCAATGTGAAAATTATGGCTGTACAGTTTTACATTCTAAGTGAAAGTCTGCTGTTTTAATATTAATGCAAAGGAACAAAATAAAAAATTATATATGTTATATATTACTGTATCTTTACTACAAAAAAGTATAAATGAGAGAAAAATATAAGAGATTTTAGCAACAGTTTCCTCTGAGGATGAATGATTAATATTCTATGTACTTTTATGTGTGTTTTCTAAATTTTTTACATTAAGCATGTATTATCTGAGTAACCAGGAAAAAAATGAGCAATTGAAAAAACGTTTAAGTCTTTTTTAATAAGTATGAGTAAGCTTGTATTCTTTAAAGATCTTCCAACTGCTTTTATTTTTTATTTTAAAAAAATCAAGCTACTACAATATAAAGCTTTTCTAGGTCTCTGCATTTGTAATGTACCATGAAGCACAAAGGAATTTGCTCAGTTTTTGTGCTTTCTTCCATTGTCATCATGACAATGCATTTATAACAGGCAATTTCCTGTTCTCTGGAAAACTAGGTACATCACATCAGAAACAGATTTCTGTCTGGAATCTTAGGACATTTCCTGCTGTTTAAAAAATGGTGTTTTCTGATATGTGTCTTTTCTTTTTACAATTTGATTTTTTAAGAAAAATTTCTTATAAAATGACACTTTTGCTGAAGACTAGATATGTGCAGAATGCCTGTTACCTGAGAGGTGTAGGGGAAGGACTAGGGAACGAAAGATTGAAAAAAAAAATCAATACCAGGAGTCTGGGGTACATGCTTTGCCTCTTTATACATTTTGAAGATTACTCAGTTACCCTGGGGCTAAGTCTCTGAACAATTACAAACTAATGGTGTATATCATCTCATGTACACTTGTATTTCTCTCAGCAATGTGATGTTGTGCTCTGGTTATACTTCAGATTTGCCTATAAACAACATTTTTTAAATATTCTTATTTTTTCCTGATTTTAAAACAACATTCATTATTCAATATGTGGGGATTTATATTGGTTTCCTATTGTTGCTATAATAAATTAAAATAAACTTGATGACTTAACATGAACATATTTTTTTATAATTGTAGAAGTCTGTAGAGAGTGTGGGCTGTGCCTGCCCTGGGTTACTCCACTTCTGCTCTGAGTTATTCCATTTTGAGTACAAGTGCCAAGGTAGAATGACCCAATATCTTGTAAAAATACTTAGCCATCATCTGTCCAGCATAACCATAAGTCACAAACTAATAAATAATTTACATTTACCAATAAAAAATGACCACTTGCTAGATTACCAAATTTTTAAATCAGAAGCGCATGGACATGCACTATGGTGGTCTTAACCCTTTCTTAGCCATTTTGAAAAGTACATATCATTGTGTAAAGTATGACGTGTGACTTGAGTGTTAAGGATATTAGGACGTAAGACTGGAATGAAAGAAAGAATTTGTGATGGCCATGGTCATGATTACCAAGAGAAATCAAGAGTATTCAGTTAATTAAAGCCAATGAAATTAATGTAGCTTGTGAATGTATTGTTTTTCAATAAATTCTGGCATTATGGAAAGACACAAATGTGTCCTGTCTGTGTTAATGGTACAGTTTGCTCACGACTAGGTCAGAGGTCCCAAACGGGTCTGACTGGGCTAAAGTCAAGGAGTCAGCAAGGCATGTTCCTTTCTAGAGCTTCGAGGAGATTCTGTATTTTTTTGCCTTTTCAGCTTCTGGAGGCTGTAGGGATTCCTTGGCTGATGTCCTCTTTCACCTTCTGCAACCAGCAGTGGCCAGGAGAATCTTTCTCACATTCCATAATGTGACTCTGACTCTTCTCCTTCCTGCTTCTGCATATAAGGACCTTTGTGATTATATTGGGCCCATCCAAATAATCTAGAATGATCTATTTTGATTCTATCAGCAACCTTAATTCCCCTTTGCCCTGTAAACTCATATAATCACAGATTCCAGCAATTAGGACCTAGATGCCACTGGAGTCAGGGAGCATTATACTGCCCATCACAGGATAGTTCCAGAAAAGTAAAAATATGTAAACAAACATTCTTAATTCAGTCGCTGGAAGATAACTCCTGTTAACATTTTTGACAAACTTTGTTTTCATCATAGACTCTGTAAAACCATGAAACAAATCAATTTGAATACATAATGGGGACTTTAAACTTATTTTTTTTAACTAGAAAATACATATTCATGTAATTAAAAGACTTTAGGAGTATTCATTAGAAAGTTTCTCTGCCATAGGTAATCACTTTTAGTTGTTTCTTATATGTTTTTGCAGGTTTCTTTATGTAAGTACATGTAAATAAACCTGGTTGTTCTTTGTCCTGTGTCTGTCCCTTACCTTATGCAATAGTGGGAGTGGGCCAAGGGATAATGATAATGAGTGATATTTACTATGGTTTGGATATGGTTTGTGTCCCCAGTGGGTTCATGTGCTGAAATTTTATTCCCATTGTGACATATTAGGAGGATGGAAACAATTTGATTGATATTTAGAGGAGGGACCTTTGGAGGTGACTAGGATTAGACAAAGTCACCAGGATTAAGCTCTCATGATTGAACACTGGTGGATTTATAAGAAGAGGGAGTTAGACCAGAAGAGACACATACATGTGTACTCCCTGTCTCTTATCATGTGATAACCCCATGTTGCCTTGGAACTCTGTCAGCAAAAGGCCATTACCAGATGTGGCCCCTTGTCCTTGGACCAGAATCATAAGCCAAAAGGAATTTTTCTTTATACGTTAACTAACCTCAGGCATTTCATTATAGTAGAAGAAACAGACATATGTATTTTTAAATATTGACCATAGACCAGAAATTGTAATAAGTGGTATGCATTTAATCTTTGCAACACTGTCAATAGGTATGATTATTTTCCCTCTATTTTTAAGATGCAAGGTATGATTATTTTCTCTCTATTTTTAAAACACAGAATCTGAGACCTGTATAAGTGAAGTAATTTATCCATAGTCACTTATCTGGTGAATCAGAAAATGAGAGTGGAACCCAGTATGACTTCAGAACTATCACGCTTAATTATTATAATGAACACAATATATACTAATTTAAAGAGTTGGTTATAGTTTCTTTCTTTTTTTTTTTTTTTAAATATTTTTTTAGTTATAGATGGACACAATGTCTTTATTTTATTGCTTTGTATGTGGTGCCGAGGATCGAACCCAGGGCCTCACGCATGCAAGGCAAGCGCTCTACCGCTGAGCTACAATCCCAGCCCGGTTATAGTTTCTTTGTCATATCTCAAAACCCCTTCCATAAAAGTGACCTCATCAGTATGCCATGCCTCAAAGTTTCATGTGTTTTGGGGGAGGTACATCTCCTGGTTGGCTGTACTACACTCAAAAGTATCCCTAGTCTTTTCCTCCCTTGCTGGTATCCACAATGAACTGAAAAAGCAGAAACTGGTTTTCAAAGTCTTGGGGAGCTAGGAGTCATAATATGGTTCAGTCTGGCCAAAAAGACTGTGGGAACTTCTGGAAGTTCCATTTCCTTCCTGATGATGTAACAAAGACAATAGGAAATTGATTTTTCTGTCCAGCCCTTCACCTCAATTTGGACATGACTATATACAAATATTACATACAGAATATAATATCCAGGGAGACTTCTTGCAACCATGCAGGAAAGACTAAGAGAATTTCAGAGGTTTTGATACAATAGCTGACATTACAAAGTGACTGATCAGGATTAGCTATTACTAGAGTTCTTGTTAAGCAAAATAGTAGAGTTTCACTTTGGTCCTTGTTATGGAAGTTTCTCTTGCTTGCAGCCCAATACAACCTCCTAATATAAGACTGAATAACATTTATGAAGAGAATATGTTTGAAGTATGTAGTAACACTGTGGCCTGGCTTTTAAGAGGGAATATTAAGAAATTGCAGTACTACTAGAGAGTAACCTACATGCAAAGGGTTTTGAACCCTTGTTCTAGGAGTTATCCTGGAAAGGATGATAATGGGAAAATATTATAATATGTCATAAACTGGAAGGGATCTCTGGTAGATTGAAAACATGGCCAAAATCTCCTTTCATCTCTGTGTGCACATCAATTTGTAATATGATGATTCAGTTCTTCTTATTTAGTAGTGCTCCATCTCTTGAATCACCATTTGGCCATGTGTGTTAGTTTCCTTGGGCTGCCTAACTATCACAAATGGGGTGGCTTAAAATAGTAGAAATCCATTCTCTCATAGTTCCCAAAGCTAGATGTCCTAAATCAAGGTGTTGGCAAGGCCACACCCTCTTTGAAGCCTCTGGAGAGACTGCTCTGAGATGTGTTTCTCTTAGCTTCTACGTTTTCTCAGTCTTTGGTATTTCTTGGCTTGTAGATGTAGCCCTCCATTCTCTACCTCAGTTGTCACTTGGCATTCTTCCTGTACCTCTTCTCTTCTTTTTATAAGGATGCTAATCATATTGAATTAAAGACCCACCCTAGTCCAGTATGGCCTCACTTTAACTTAACTAATTCCATGAGCAACAACACTATTTACAAATAAGAGTACATTCTGAGGCTCTGGAAAGGACATTAATTGGGATGGGGAGCACTATCTAACAGTGTGTGATGTGCTTTGTTTTGGGGCAAAAGGACATTAGAAAACACTACATCAGAGGCTTGAGAAGTATTGCTTTTTGGAACCTTGAGACATCATGTGAAGAAGCCAGGCTGGCTTACTGGAGGAGGAGACACCATGTGGAGCCAAGACAGACTGTCCCAGCTGAGGCTACCCGGAGAACCGCTGCCCTGACAATTGCCAGACATGTGAATTAGGTCCTTATAGACCATTCGGCCACTGCTGCACTGGGCAAACTGGAACAGTCAGTTTGAATTAGGAGTGTTTCCCCAAAGGCTCATGTTTTGAAGGTTTGGTCCTCAACGCAGCAATGTTCAGAGGTGGGGATTTTTGGAAAGTGATAAGATCATGAGGGCTCTAAACTCATCAATGCATTAATCCATCGATAGGTTCACAATTTGATGGCATTATTGGGAGGTGGTGGTTGAGCCCAGTTGGAGGAAGTGGATCACTGGGGCAGTTCCCTGGAAGTGTATATCTTGTCCCCAACCCCTTCTTTGCTCTCTTTTCCTTTCCCAGATGCCTGAGCTGAGTAGATCTGTTCTATCACACTTTCTCCTCCATAATGTTCTGCCTTACCACAGGCAGTGGAGCCAGCTGGCCATGAATTGAAACCTCTGAAACCGTGAACCCAAATAAATCTTTCCTCTTATTTTTCTCAACAGAGAATTTATTTCAACAGAGTGATAAAAAACTGACTAATGCACTGAGGCTCAAAATTATAAGAAATAATGTGTTTGTTGTTTAGGGATGGTGTGTTACGCAACAAAAGGTAACTAATTTGGGCTCTAATATGGAAAAGAAATTTGATTTGTCTGAGGGAAGTTCCAGAGGGTAAAATGACCTTGAGATTCTTGCCAACTTTGAAACTCTGTGGTTTTAGGCTTGACTTTCTGGCTAGCACCTGGAAGTTACAGAATGGCATTTTTTCAGTTGAATGTTCCTAAGGACTTTCCAATAACTGGATCTATCAAACAATGTGCTGGCTGCCATCCAAAGGTAGTGTTGTAAGTGGGGATGTTGTTTGGGAGACTGAATTAGAGACCCTAATATCCATTTACCATCTAAGACTTCAGGGGAAAAGGGTTTGGATGCTAGAGTTTTTGAAATAAAAAAATTGATGATTTAATATTCTTTTAATCATTGTTTATGCCAGACATTGTGGAAAGACCAAAAATTTCTCAACAGACTCTGAGATCCTCAGGTTTGCTGGCATTTTGCACACATTTTTCATAAACAGAACCGTGGACTATGAGTAGAAGAGAGCCCTTGGCTTTGGGATTCTTACTGCCATCTCCATTTCTCTCCTGTAGTTTCCAGGGCTAGAAGCATGTTGGTTCTCCCCAGATGGTTCATCAGTATGGGACCAAACCCAGGATTGTACCAGGCCTGAACGTGGTAGACTAAGGCCCAAGATAGGATCTCTGGGAGATCTTGTGGAATAATATCACTTATCTGTTAATATAACACCACCAAAATAGTAGTGAAAAGATCCTGGGAGAACTGAACAACTTGATATAATACTTCTAAGAAGGACAGGTATCTGGGATGCACATTTTTGGGATGTGGTATACCAAGACTAGTTATGCAACTACAATGTGTAGATTTAAGTTTTAAATATGTTTGTTCTGTTTTTATAAAACCAAATTTAGACCCTTGTCAGGGTTCAGCTATAAGATCTTTCATACTTTCTCAAGCAAGTCCAGAACTTGTTTAAGCTCCAGTGTCTTGGAGCAACTGATCTTAGATTATCTCCAGACTTTTATCTAATAATACAATTCTATTATTCTATTCTAATAATACAATGATATAAGACATTCAATTGAGGACTTAAAATTCTTTAATTCATTTAGATTTCATTTGGGTGTTACAAGTAAAATTGATTGAATTCATTATGTATGCTTGGCATTGAGAAGAGAACTTTTCATCTATTTATCACATACATTTATCACAACCACCATATTGAACAGACCAAAAAATCTGAGGTTTAGAATGGTTTAACAACTTGCCTAAGGCCGCAAAACTAGAAGTCAGTTTCTGTGCATCATTTTTCTCATTTTTAAAATAGGTATTTTATTATCCTTCTTATAGTTGAACAATTTTGTATATATCAATAATTATTGGCAAAAATAAACCAAAACCACATGAAGATATTTTGTGTTTAAGAATACTTCAGTGCAAACAGTGTTATCTCTATGCATGTATAAATAAACTCTAATCTTTACCTTAGGAATGCTTAGATTACATATGAAATACCCTAAGAAGAATCACAAACCATCTGAGTTGGTTACTTGCATTTTAAGTATCCTTATCAAAATTTATACTAGAGAGATTGTCAACCAACATAAAGATGATAGAAATCATTTTCTCTTAATGAATAAGTGCTGTTACCTGGTTGGCAACAGATTTGCATGGGTCCTATTACTCTTTCTTTAAACCAGCTATGTAACCCATCTATAGTAAGGGGCTTCACCCTGGCTCCTCTGTATACACTCTATCTTTCCAATACATAGAGGATTCTGTCTCCTCACCCAACTTCAAGGCTGTTTCTGCTTCCAGAATATCATTACATTTGGTACAGAGTAAAGCTTTCATGAAAGGCATGAGTCGATGTGCCTGGGAACAGAGTGATATTATCAGTGGAGCTACAAAAACCGGTATATAATTGTTGCTACTATTTAAACATTCAGGATATTTGAGTGAAATATTGCTTTTATAATTTCATGACACTTGATAATTGTTTTAGTAATTAGGTGTCACCCATCTACCACTGACTGCTAAAGTCTTCTTTTACTAAAGAATTTGACAATTGCTACATAATAAAATTGACTTAGGAGAGTGAAATAAGGATCTAATTGCAAAGATATTGTCTTTGTCCATCTTGTGCTGCTGCATAGAATACCAGAGGCTGGGTAGTTTATAAAGGACAGAAATGATTTCCTCACAGTTCTGGAGTATGGCAAGCCCAAGACCAAAGTGCTACCATCTGTGTGTGGGATCTTCCTGCTGTGTTGTCCCATGAAGGAAGGGAGCAAAGACGGAAGGGAGGGAAAAAAAAGGGAGGATGAGGGAATGAGAAAGAATACGAACTCATCTTTTATAAAGAAACTACCCCTGCGGCAGACACATGAATCTATGTGTGAGGGCAGATCCCTCCTGATCTAATCACCTCTTGGCAACAAAATTTTGACATGAGTTTTCATGGCCAGAAGGAGATAAAAGGAAAGACCCTAGTAGGTATGGGACTCATGGTGTCAACTATCTGGAAGAAACCAGTGCATGCTAATAGTGGAAATGTAGCTTGGGAAGCTGAGTATACACTACTTGCTGGTGGTTCTCCTGTTTAGCAAAATGCTTCTTGCAACATGTCTGACAAGATCAGCATGATCAGACAGCATCTCCTTGTGGGTAGCACTACTCTGGTAGAGAAATCAATCTTTTCCTTTTTAGGTAGAACCTGTGATCAGCAGCTTCACTATCCATTCCATGTCCACTAAGAAATACATTGTTGGGGCTGGGGTTGTGGCTCAGTGGTAGAGCACTTGCCTGGCATGTGTGAGGCACTGAGTTCATTTCTCAGCACCACATATAAGTAAATAAAGTCCATTAACAACTAAAAAAAATAAAAAAAAAGAATTATATTGTTTAAGTTCAAGTTAACACTTAATACCACACAGAATAGTTTACAGTTCTATTATATACTTCACTTAATAGGAAACATTTGTGCTTAGTATGTACCAGGCATTTTTCTCAACAATCTATAGATATCAATATGTTTAATCTGCAAACATTCCATAAAGTAGGTGCTATCTGTATTACAATTTTTCACAAGAAGCAAGTGAGACAGAAAACAGACAAATGATTTACTCAAGGTCACATAGTTAATAAATGCCATAAGTGGGATTATTTTACTCAGATGTCTAATTCAGAGTCTGTGCATAATTGTTGTATAGTTAGTTTCCCTGGTGTGTGAAGCTAGGAAAAGACCCACCACAAAGATGTTCTGATATTTCCTTTAGCTACAAGATAGTTTCTGACCTTATGATTCCCTGATTTATGTGGTTATTTCCTTTACTAGTTTGCAAAACCGATTAAGAGTAAAGCCAAACAGCTTCTTGGGCTTCAATTCATAATGAGATACTAAAATCTTACATGCTAGTCACTAACTTATAATTCCATAAATAACACCTTACATGACTAGAAAAATGCATATTGTTTCTATCCTTTTTGTCTGACTATAAAGGGCCAACAAATGGATACTCTTGTTATCCTGTTATGGTTTAGATATGAGGTGATCCACAGAAGTTTACGTGAGACAGAGCACAGGAGCAGGGTAGAAGGTGAGTGGATCAAGGTGGAGATCTGTGAAGGTGAATTCAAGGCTATGTGGCCACAGCTATGCCAGCTGAGAAAAGAGCCCTCAGAGGTGTTTCCAATACTTTGTTCTTTCAAAAACGCAGAGAATCCAAGAGGGTGACTATACTTGGTAGAGAAGCTAATTATTTTGTGTGGGGAAGGTCAAGGGTGAGTTGAGTATATCATGATCCATAATCTAATCAGTGGATTAGTCTACGTGATGGATTAATAATCTGAAAGGGCTACAGTACTGGGTGGTAACTGGTAGCAGGTAATTCTTAGGGTGTGACTGGAAGAAGTAGGTTACTTTGGGGGTTGCTTTTGGTGTTTATATTCTGTCCCTGGTACCTCAATCTCTCTGTTTTTCGGCTGCCATGAGCTGAGAGTCTTCCTCTGCCATGCCCTTCCACTATGATGTTTCACCTCATCCCAGAGGAGCTGGCTGACCATAGACTGAGACCTCTGAAACTATGAGCCTAAAATAAGCTTTTCTTCCTCTAAGTTGTTCTTTTTTAATTTATTTTTTTTAGTTGTAGATGGACACAATGCCTTTATTCTATTTATTTATTTCTATTTATTTTATATTTTTAGGATCGAACCTAGGACCTCACATGTGCTAGGCAAGTGCTCTACCACTGAGCTACAAGACCAGCCCTATAATTTGTTTTATTTTTTTCAGGCATTTTGGTCATAGTGATGAAAAACTGACTAACACATATATTTGGGGTGTACCAGGCTGTGCTGCCTTCTTCAAAACCAGCCAGCTGATTCCCTGAAGCCGGCAGTTAGTCAGCTAAAAATCTAAAGTGTTAGGGAGCAATATGTGGAGAATCAGTGATTTATTATCTAAATTTTGAATTGTTAAGTATGTTTTCCAAAGTTTTATCTGCAAAAGAAAACTAAAAAGAAATAAAGAATACATAAAAGTAAAAACTATTTTTCCAGCATGATAGCTGGAAGAAAAATAACTTTCAAATATTGTTGAAAAATTATTTGTAAGCGTTGTCTTGCAGCCTACCTTGATCCTTAGAGAGTATAAACTATTAACACTATTCATTTGTGAGTAACAGAAAACTGTGAACAGAGAAAATTTCTCAAGTAAGAGTCAATGTTATTTTAGGTTTAATGCATGCTTTTGAAATAAAGTGTATTTTATTAATAGAATACCAACTATTTTCTACTGCCTCTAAATACATGTTGAACAATCATTTAAAGAATTATTCATCTTTGCAGGGCACAAAATATGAGTCAGGTTGTCCCTAAAGTTCTGTGCCCTCCTGTATCCCCACTTAGCCTTTTCATTGTTAGTATTATTCATGTTTTCTGGAATGCATGCATAAATGAATTATTGAAATGACATAAATCTATGCAACGTTGATATGTAGAATTCATCCCACTAATCTGATTGTTTTTCTTTCCTATTTATTCCTGCATGATTAATTCTGTGTAACATATGAACAGATCATCTTTAATTCCTATTATACATTGAGTTATTTCTCCACCAAATTCTTATATTGAAGTTCTGACTTAATTGTATTACTGAATGTGACCTTTGGAAATAGGGAGCTTGTAGATATAATTAATTAAGATGAGATTAAAACTGGATCAGAGAAGCCCCTAATTCAATACGACTGGTGTCCTTATAGAGAGGGAAAATTTGGATATGATTATGCATATACAGAGAATGCTAAGTGACTATGAATGCAGAGATACTTCTACAAGTCAAGGAATACCACAGATTACCAGCAAGCCACCAGAAGCCAGGGAACCAACCCTGTCCATACCTTGGCTTTCCAGCCTCAAGAATTGAGATAATACATTTTGTTGTTTAAGCCACTTAATTGGTGGTAATTTGTTATAGCTGCCCTAGCAAATGAATGAAAGGAGCATAGGTTCATGTTATTGAAGTGGAATGACTGAAATTTTATATTTGTTTTGTCTAGGACATCATCTGCTTATAGGCCTACTTTCAAACTTCTATGGGTTTGAGAGATTGAAATCAAATATGGTATATATGCTTAGGAAGATTGGTGCTACTGATGACTCTTGAGTTTGTTTCAGGAGGCATTTTAATTTTTATGTCAATTTTTAAAAAAATTTCCTAGCATTAGATATTTTCTAAGTGTGTATAAAGCCTAGATGTTCTGAAGTCCCTAGTATTTAATCTATGATTGTTTAATCTGCTAAAAATAAAAATGTTGGCTGGTAATTTGCCTTCCTCTTTCTTCCTGGAAATCTAGTATTTCAATTTTTCTTTCATCAGCATGAATGATACACTCTAAAATTTAATGGTGCAGATAATTTGCACTTGAAATGTATCTGTGGCATGTGTGGTCAAGAGTCTGGGGTGGCTAAAGAACAAGCAGTACACCACAAAAGCCAGTTTTTAAAAGTACAATGAGGATGCTCTGGTTTTTTTTTGAGGGTTATGGTTAATGAGCACAGCTCTCACAAGACTCTTTAAGGTTTTAATTATTGAAAAGAAAGGCCCACCCTTTCAACTAGACTTTGAAATAAATTAAAAGTATACAAATCAGAAGACTTTGGTATTCCTGAAAATGTTCTGTCTGCAATAGAAATAGATATTTATTTTTCTGATGCATGTTTAAGATCTCAGAGTCCAGTAGTAAAAATAAATAAATTTCCATGTTTTGTGATTTTCGGCTTCTGAGTTCTTGTTAGAACTTGTGATGGTGTTGATCACGCCTGTGGCAGTTGATTAGCAATTCATTCCATAGGGAGAATGACATGTTCAAGATTTTACAAGTAACAAATATTCCTGTATACTTTCTGTGTTTGCTCATAGTTTGAAAATTTTAAATCATTATCTGGGTATGTTTACCAAGAGGGAACATTTGAGGTTGTACAGAGAATATTCCTCAACATTTTTAAAACCAGGGATTTTATATTATTTAAATTAAAAGATTAAAAGAGTGTTCTTTTCCTGGGGCCCTAGTATTCCTTAGAGTATCAAATACCAATAAAATATTTGCATATCTTTGGTGTGCAACCTATTTTATAAGATGCTTGGAATGAGGCAGGGCACCAGAAATACAGCCAGTTGCTATTCTCAGAGAATTTATTGGGTGACTTAAATGAAAACATATAGAAAGATCCAAATATGGTAAGAAATCATGTTTTAAGTTAACATTGCATTATCACCGTGGAAGTATTTATTAGAAGGGAGACTTGTCACTGAGTTGAGGGAGTCAGAAAAGATGCAGAGAAGATGGGATGGGAATGCAAGAAGGCAAAGAGGAAGGGAGAGCACAGAAGTCAGGTAGGCTTTGAATATCAAGACTGAATCGGCCCAGTGATAATGCAAAGGATCAAAGAGGAAGTTTTTTGTGGGCAGTCCTCCATAGTAGAAGAAGAACAATTTTATAATGATCAGGATAAGAAGAGATGGGTTGGAAGAGGAAACGTGGGGCACTAAGACTGAGATAGGCTCTGTAAGAGTTTAGTCACATGACTATGAAGACTGGCCCTTCAGTGGTGCTCAGCATGGATTAAATGATACCAAAAATGAAAACATCTTGAACAATTACCTGTAGAACTGGGGAGAAGCAGCCAGAGAAGAATGATTATATGACTCATTACAGAGATACAATCTTTATTAACTGAAATTAAACAGCCTTCAAGTAATTCCTTGTCTCATTTTTTGTAGTTCTTGATGGCTGACACATATATCACAAGAAAATAAATCCTCATCCAGGATTTATTAAAGAAAATATATACAATAAAATTCCAAAGATGTATTGACTGTTCCCCCTTATTTAGCATTGCTATTCTAAATCTTTTACTGCAAGTGTTATATAATAACTAATATTCAGTACAATCTAGAAATTGGTACTATTTAATTCAATAAGCACTGCTATGGCTCAGGATATAAAAATAAGATTTATTCAAGGAATCTATCTTATATTTTTCTGGCTGTTCAAAATCCTCAAGCATAGATAATTCTTTCTGGAATTTGTTTTGACCCCTCTTTGTCTCTGAAATGAGATTCAAATCATTAAGCAATAGAATAGAGGGTGAGTGTTGAGTCCTGGAGTCTAACCAACTCCAATCTTAATTTTCTTACTTACTAGCCTTCTAAGTTTGGGCAAGTCATTTAAAATTTGCAGTTTCAGTTTGCAATGACAGCAAAAATGAAAATAACCACTCATAGAATTATTCTGAATACAAAATGAAATCGATGACATAAAGAGAATGTTATATAATCAGTGCTCAATAGAACCATTATTTTAAATAGATTTGTATCGGTTTAGACCACTATGATCTGTCTCCAGCATGGTTTTCTTATAGTGGTTTCTCTGCTCGTCTCCATCCTGCTTATACTGTGTGACCAAGCTGAATTCTTTTTTGGTCCATGCTTTATAATTTTGTCTTCTCTGCTTTTATTTATATTTCATCCTCCAAAAGATACCCTCTCCATTTCATACTTGTCACCCTGGTATTTTTCTATCCATCCTCTCAAAGAGCAGCTGAAAAATCACTTTTCTTAAAGAGAATTTTTCTGATACCTCTAGCTCTTCTGCACTTTCACAACAGTTGTAGCTCTCAGGGACTTTATGTGAGTCTTGCTTCTTAGAAATTCACACTAAGTAGAAAAGGAATTTATTAAAGAATATTGAACCAATACAGTGAATCTTGGGGTGGGGAGTGGGGAGACAGTTGAACTCTGAAGCTGTGTAGCAGAGAATAATGCCCACCACCCCTGTATGTGCTGGTTTAATGAAATCAGCATCATCACTTCTGCTCTGGGTAATGCTGTGGACCACATAGCCCGGTATTCTTGCATTAGTCAAACCTAGACCACATGCCAGCAGTACAGCTGCAAGAATGTGTGTGTGTGTGTGTGTTTGTGTGTGTGTGTGTGTGCGCGCACACACACGCACACAATCTTTGCAACGTGAGAAACTACCAAAATGGAGAATATTTAAAGTTATCATGTGTTACAAGTAAAAAATATAAACAAGTGCTTATCACTTTAAAAACCTTTTACTTATTTTCAAATATATATGAGTTGAGAAAAATAGTCCAATTGGCAGGGTCCCTGCACCACCTCTCCCTTCCCCATAACAATCACCAAGTTCACCGTCACTCTGGTTTTATTTTATATTTGTCTCCACCTGCTCTTGTCTGGTATCCTCCCTCCACCTATAGTTATTTTGAGGAGAATTCAAAGCATATCATTTCATCCATGACTGATTAGGATTTCTAAAAGAAAAAGGATTGTTTAAAAACATAGCCACAATACTGTTATCACACCTAAAAAGCTCGACAATAATTCCTTCATATCAACAAATATTCCATCAGTGTTTGAATTTTCTCAGAATAATTTTTAGTCTCAATTTGTTTGAATCATTTTCCAAGTGACATTCTCACGTAGTTTTGGTTCTCATGTCTCTTAAGTCTCTTTTAATCTGTAGATTTTCTCTATTTCTTTGCAACATATTTGTTGAAGGAACTAAGTTGTAGAGTTTCCCAAATTCTGGATTTTTCTAATTGCTTCCTTTGTGATTTCATTTAACATATACTTTCTTTTCCTGAAACCTGATCATTAGAATTAGACACTTGGTTTGATCTGATTTATGTTTTTCAATTAAATTAAAAATTTTAATTTTCTGGGTTTTGGGCACTGGGGATTGAACCCAGGGGTATGTTACATCCCCAGCCCTTTCTGGTTTTTAATTTGAGGCAGGGTATTGCTAAGTTGGTTAGGGCCTTGCTAAGTTTCTAACTTGCACTCCTCCAGTCCCAGCCTCTCAGGCTGCTGGGACAATAGGCATGCACCACTGTACCTGGCTTTAATTTAATTAAAAAAATTTTAAAGAGCATACATCTAGATAATATCTGTTCATCTGTGTTTCTTTTCTGCACATGAAATATTAGTTGCTATTTATGTGCATTGCCTAAATGCATTATTTTATGAGGAGTCTGAAAAAATACTGATCTAATATTTTTTCATTTAATGGCTGGAGTCTTACACTTCCTACTTTCCACTCTATTTATTTAAATTTTTGAGAGTTTATGCATGGAATTTTATTTTTGAGATTTATGCATTGGAGGAAATGATCCTTAAAACAATCCTAAAGTATTGAAATGGATTATAATAGGCTTTCCTCATCCACAGGTCCCACAATTACAGATTCTACCACCCACAGATTTAAACTATTTGAAAAATCAAAAACCCCACCTCTGCACTGAACATGTATGGACTTTTTTCTTATTTTATTCCCTAAGTAATACATGATGACAGCAATTTACATAGTACATTGTATTAAATATAAACAACCTAAAGGTGATTTAAATTATGTGGGAGGATATATATAGGTTATATGCAAATACTATTTCATTTTGTATAAGGGACCGGAGCATCCTTCTATTTTGATAGTACAGGGAGTTATGGAACCTGTCTTTCATGGATACCATGGGATGACTGTGTTACTTTCCTCATTTTAGAGACAAGTTAATCTAATGTCTAAAATTCCACAGAAGAGCTGGACATCCGTGCTACTTTTGTGCTACTTCTCTAAGGAGGCACAGAGATCATGCATGACCTTTCATAAGGAAAGGAAGGGACAATTCCATGCTTATAAAATGGTCAGCATGTGGTCAACATTGCTCAGCATTCAACACAGAGGAAGAAAGAATGTGTATGTTGAGAAAGCTTAAAGAACACAGGAAGGGTGACCCCAGGATCCCCATTGCCTGCTTTTCTATTGCTTTCTTGTCGGGGAATAATATCTTTTGCTTTTGTGGGCTTGTGGTTTGAGGGGGATTGGGTTTTGGTAATCATAAGCAGAGGGGATAAAACTGTAGCCCTGCCTTCAAATACACTAATGGGAATATTGAGCCAGAGTGTACAAGTACATCTGAGGGCACAAGTTATGTTGGTGGTGAGAAAAGGGAGAATATGAAGGATGTCTTAGGTGATTTGCATATTGTTTTAATCAGTTTTTTTTTTTTTTATTGCTGTGACCAGAATACCCAACAAGAACAAGTTAGAGGAAGAAAAGTTTATTTGGAGCTCAAGGGTTCAGAGTCCTCAGTCCATACATGGCCAACACCATTGCTCTGGGCTGAGGGTGAAGCAGCACATCATGTGGAAGATGAGGAAAGGAAGGAGATGAGCAGAGGAAAGCTGCTCAGCTCATGACTGTGTCAAGAAGCAGAGAGGGGTAGGGGTAAGGGGCCATAGGGAAGATGTATCTTTTCAGGGCACACCTGCAGTGACCCACCTCCTCCAGCCACATGCCACCTGCCTACATCCAGTCCATTCAAGCTATGATAGATTGAGTAGTTTATAGCCCTCATAATCTAGTCATTTGACCTCTGATTATTTCTGCATTAATACAAGATTTGGCGGGGGACACTTCATATCCAAACCATAGCATATATGGTATATTTTCCTTCTTTATCTCTTTGAGAACATTTCCTTCTATTTAATTCTGGACCTGTTTTTTCCAATAGTTCTAATTCATGTGTATGTGTTTTCCTTTTATTAACTCTTGGGAGTCTCATTATTTTGTCTTGTGAATGTGTATGTAATGATGTTCATTCATTTTGTAGGCCTGGCATAATAAATATTCTATCAAACTATAAATATTTTATTTGAAGCCAGTAAAGAGATTTCTAACATTTTGTTTTTCACTGTGTAGTTGTCCTTCTCTAATAAATATCAATTCATATTGATTTTCCTCTCAGAACTCTTTTTGTTAAAAAAAGATCTCTTTAATTTTATATTTTGTAGTAAGTTATAGAACAATTGCAAAGAAAAGTATAAAGAAATCTCATACAATTTGTCTATATTTCCCATAAGTTAGCTTTAAACCATATTTATTTTTTCATTCTATCGGCCCTCCCCCAAACTCCTTTTATGAAGATTTTTTAAAAAACAGTTCTACTGCTCCTTATGGATATGTTGACACCCTCAAAGTGGTTTGAATACAGCATAACTCACAGAATATAAATAAGAGATTTCAAAGGGCAGGGATTTTCAAATAATAGAGACAGGCATGGGGGCTGAATGTGTTAAGTTCCAGCTTTGTACCTTTGGAAGAAATTGGTTCACAAAATATCTCCTCACAAGCTGGTTGCAGAGGTGCACACCTGCAATCTCAGCTGCTTGGGAGGCTGAGGCAGGAGGATCACAAGTTCAAAGCCAGCCTCAGCAAAAGTGAGGTGCTAAGCAACTCAGTGCAGACCCTGTCTCTAATAAAACACAAAATAGGCCTGGGAATGTGGCTCAGTGGTCGAGTGCCCCTGAGTTCAATCTCTGGTACCCCTCCCTGCCCCCCAAAAAGGTCTCCTCATAAAAACAAAGTAAAAGAACCAACAACATGAGTCCAGAGGCAACCTAAAGGCCATTAGCTGAATGAAAACAATTCTTTTTTTTTTTTTTTTTTTAACACACTGAGAACCAATGTCAAATGAGACTCATTTTAAAATCAGGGGATCCAGCCATTTGGACATAGATAAATTTCCTGGGCCATGCTGATTTCTAAGTGAGGTGCTATTCACACTCACACTCAACCTCTCTCTTCTAGTTGTCTTGTACCCTCACATTAACCATTCCCTTCATAGTTACAGGCAGCATTATTTTGTACTTCAGTTTTGTAGGACATGGTAGAAAAGAAAGTTGACAAGATGGAAATTTCACATGGATTGTTAGGTCCTTTCTCAGTATCCACCTTGGAAGAATCTACAGAAGCCAAGAGAGTTTTTCTAAGGAAATACCAGAAAAAAACTGGGGAAACCCACTATGAATCCCAAAAGTTTGGGGTGGGGTTGACCAGGCAGAAACGGGAACATAGACTGGGGAAGAGACCCTTTCATTTGCCTTTACTAGTGTGGACTCTGGATGGTCACTACCTGCTGAAGCAGAGGAGAAGTATTCATTCTTGTGGATGTACACCAGTTGTGGATTCATATATGAACATAAGAAAGTTATGTCTGGTTCATTCTTCACTCTTTCCCATTCCAACCCCCACTCCCTTCCCTTTATTCCCTCCCATCCAATCCTGTGACCCCCCAAATCTCCCTGCCCATGGTGAGTCAGGCTCTGCATATCAGAGAGAACATTGGCCTTTGGATTTTTTGGGATTGGCTTCTAGAGGCTCCAGGGGAGAATCATTTTATTGTCTTTGCCACTTTCTGGAGGCAGTTTACAGTCTTGGGTTAATGGCCCCTTTCTCTCCACATCTTCAAAGCCATCAGTGTATCTTCTGTCCTTTCTGACTTGCTACCTTCTTCTTATAAGGCCCTTTATGATAAGATGGGATCATTGGATAATCCACAATAATATTCTTTTTAAAAAATTTTTATTTATTTTATTTTTTAGTTGTTAATGGACCTTTATTTTATTCATTTATTTATATGTGGTGCTGAGAATTGAACCCAGGGCCTCACCCATGCTAGGCAAGTGCTCTACCACTGGGTTACAACTCCAGACCCCACAATAATATTCTAATGTCAATATATTTCAGTTCATTATATGTATAAAGTCCCTTTTGCTGTGTATACTGAGTTAAATTTCATCCCCCATCAAATCCACCTTATTAATAAAAAAGAAGATAATATGATTATTTCAGTTGATGTAGAAAAGGTATTTAATATATTTAAACATCTATTTGTTAAATGAGTTAAGTAATATACATAGGAATATGCCAAAAGTTAGTTATGGGGGCTGTGCTAATGTAGTACATTCTGGGAATCTAGGACAAGCTTAGAATTTTGTTAATGACTTGATCTCTTCATTTAATTCACTGTACTTTTATTGAAGTTGCTCTTCCATCCCCAGAAGTCCATTAAGGAAGACAGAAAGAATTTTGCTGAAGCACAAAATGACTGGGCAGAAAATAGTCAAAGGAGAGGATGGCTTTTAGCTGCAGTCTTTCAAATAGCCTAAGGCACAGTGGGATGAGAGCTGGGGAAATCAATACAAAGATGATTTTAAGCCAAGCCAGTAACTTTTAGTTGCCTGAACAAGTTTACCCTTTAATTTCCTAAGTAAAATTCCCTAAGATCTTTAATATTTGCTCATAGAAAATTAGTAGCAATTTTGAAAAAAACCTTACTATTTCAATAGAAGAAAGATCCTACTTCCCAGATACAATCACCATTGATATTTTGATAGATAGACACTGTGGAGGAAAGAAACAAACCCCTAATCATAACGGGCTACAATCTGTTTTGTTAACAAAGATGATTCTTAAAAGATTATTGCTACCTGCAAATACAAGCATTTAAAATAATAGTTTTTCCTTCTCCAGAGTTCATTCTGTTTCCTATCTGGGGGCCCCAAATTCAAATGATTACTGTAGCCAGGTAGGACTGAGAAGACATGTAAGTCTATAGGGAGTGGTTTGGTCATGTGACAGAGATGGTCAGGGGTGTTCAAGACAAAGGATGTCTGGGGTCACCAGTTTGCCATATCCTTATAGTGTTTACTGTGTGACTGGGGAAATAGAATATCTGGCAAGGAATAATCCTATGATAAACTCTGTGGCACTATTGATGTGGCTCATGAGTATATAGAGAAAGAGAAATCTCTTGTCATTATGGGGTATCCTATCATTATCCCTGTGATCCTCTTTTTCATATTTATCTTATTTTTTTTTAGTTTACAAGGTGTTGTCAAGACTCTTTACTCCATTGTTTATCACAGAAAATTTGGATGAGAAATAGGAACAACATTGTCTGTATTTTTATGTGGAAATTCAGTGTCAGGGAGGTTGAATGATTCAACCTCATAGGCATTTAGTGGCAGGACTTGTACTGGGATGTTGCAGTGGGTATCTATGACATTAGTTGCATTTTAAAAATCATCTATCACAATGTGTCTTCTCCCCATTTACAGGGTGTCTGTGAAGGAGCCACATTAGATGTTGACTTTAACCATTGGCCAGGCAGGCTAGTGAGTTACATCTCTGGAATTTGAGGACAAAGAGAGAAATGATACACTCTTTCCAGATGGAAGAAGCTGCGATGGGTAAACCTTTATGATCCTTGGCACCTTCAATTTGAGGCAAAATGTGGATTGAGAAATGAAGAAGCAGCCCCATGAGAAGAGAGGAGAATGAGATTCACGTTCAACGGGAAGCAGAGGCAAGACATAGGATGAAGGATCCGGTGGCATTCCAGGTCCTGCATCCAGTCATGGCTAAGGGTCCTCCTGTCCTTCCCACAAGTTTAGTGTTCAACTCTTCCTCAGATTATGTTTAAGACAAACTCTTAGGACTTAATATGGCTTCATATTTTCTGGATTCATCAGATGATTAAAGATAAATATGTCTCTAGTGAGGTTTTAAGATGCTTTATCCCAAATTGGGAACTCCTCACACATGAATCTCTTGATATAAGTAATGCATTTTCCTCTATCTCATGTACTCTTTCCTCAGTCATCAGGAATCAAACAGACCACATATGTAAGTCCCATTGCCCATTCCACTGGATCCTGTTGGATATGATATAACATACACATTACCAGGTTCTCCTTTTCATGCATGACTCATATCTGATCCACTGGAGTCCTTCATATATCCTTTGATATAATAAACTATAAGTGGAAGTGGATATCACAATTCTTGGGCTCATTTGTCAACAGCAAACCACCCTGCCTCTAGATCTTTAGATTTATCAGGTGCAAGTCAGATTCCAGCCTCCCGGATTTTCCGCACTGTGTGTTCTCATAGTAAGTGAGCTCTCTAGCTAGAGCCACTAAGCCCCTCCAACCTGTTTTCGTGTGAATACCTCCCCATTAGTGGTAACTCATTAGCAGAGCTCTTTCCTGAGAAATCAACTTCAAAACTTATCTTCCATTGAGAGAATTAAACATTTAACCTGCTTTTCCTATCTGAGCTATATCTCAGGGTAGTCACATTGTTAATGAGCTTAAATTTTACTTTACGAAAGTATTACAGGTAATAATTGAGGTGGAAACAATAAGATGCAAATACACCATTTTATTAATCCTTAATGGTACAGTTGATTAAGAAAATGATCATTTTTAATTGTTACCAACACAAAAAGAGAAACCACTAGACATAATAGACATCTTAATAGAAGTATATGCCACCTATCTCTAAAGTATTCTTGTTCCAAATTTTATTTTGAATAGGATTGGGCCCCGAGATTTAACTCTGGTTTGCAGGAAACAAAGGTGACAGAATCACATGTTAAAAGACACTACGAGGGAGTAGTCATGAAAAGATAGAGTATAGGAGACTTTATAGGAAAAATAATTTTCTTTCTTTTCCTTTTAAACAAATAAATTGCAAAAGGAGAAAGGCAGTCATAGAAAAACTTGAAATTTGAGAAACATGGCCAGGTGCGGTGGCACACACCTGTAATCCCAGCGGCTCGGGAGGCTGAGACAGGAGGATTGTAAATTCAAAGCCAGCTTCAGCAACCGTGAGGTGCTAAGCAACTCAGTGAGACCTTGTCTCTAAATAAAATACAAAATAGGACTGGGGATGTGGCTCAGGGTTTGAGTGTCCCTGAGTTTAATTCCCAAGTCCCCCTCCAAAAAAAGATTTGAGAAACACAATGATCAAATGCAATATATAATTCTTGTTAAGATTTAAATTAAATATTTTAATGTATGAGATAATTGGGAACATTTGAGCATTGACTGATGATATTGAGGAATTATTATTAATATTTCAGATGTGATAAGGAATAATGTGGCTATATTTAAATAAATTATCATTTTGCTTAAAGATATACAATGAAATATTTATGGATAAATTGATATGGATGTCTGAGTTTTGCTTCAAAATAATGCTGAGGAACTTGAGAAAACAATTGCTTCCAGAGACTAATTGTTAACTTACCCTGTTGCAGTAAGAAAATAAATGTATAGAAATTAAAGATTTTTCAGAAGAGTGAAATGCTCAGGTTTGTTAGTCTGTGGAGCCATAGAGGGCTAGTCCAAGATAAACTCAGAAAGATAAGTCAGAATCAAAGATTGAAAGGCTTGGAAAGTAGGTTATAAAGCATGGATTTAAATCATTATTTTTTAATTCTAATTAGTTATATATGACAGCAGAATGCATTTTGACTCATTGTACACAAATAGAGCACAACTTTTCATTTCTCTGGTTGTACATGATGCAGTTACACCATTCGTGCAATCATACACGTACATGGGGTATTGATGTCCATTTCATTCCACCGCATCCTGGCTCCTCTCCTCACTCCCCTCAACCCAATCCAAAGTTCCTCCATTCTCCTCCCCTCTATTATGGATCAGGATCCACTTATCAGAGAAAACATTTGGCCTTTGGTTTTTTGGGATTGGCTTACTTTGCTTAGCATGATATTCTCTAACTCCATCCATTTACATGCAAATGCCATAATTTCACTCTTCTTTAAGGCTGAAAATATTCCACTGTGTATATGTACTACAGTTTCTTTATCCATTCATCTATTGAAGGGAATCTAGGTTGGTTTCACAGTTTAGCTATTGTGAACTGAGCTGCTATAAACATTGATGTGGCTGCGTCACTGTAGTATGCTGATTTTAAGTCCGTTGGGTATAAACTGAGGAGCGGAAGAGGTGGATCAAATGGTGGTTCCATTCCAAGTTTTCGAAGGAATCTCCATGCTGCTTTCCAGAGTGGTTGCACCAATTTGCAGTCCCGCCAGCAATGAGTGAGTGTGCCTTTTCCCCCACATCCTTGTCAACACTGAAATCCTTATTTCAATATGTAGTGCACCATCATTTTCTGTACCCAAACTGATAAAATCCAGTGCTAATTTAATTGCTAATCACCATGATTTGTCATAATATTGGAAACTCCCTTTGATGGAAGATGAATTTTAAAAAATATTAGACCTGTAGAAGATGAATGATGAATTTTAATAACATTAGTTTCTTAATAGTGATAGAAGCACTCTTTCTCATAATTTTAGTTTGGCCACTGAGATGAAAAATTTCTGATCTTATATCCCAGAAGACCCAAAATTAAAGATAATATACTTGTTCTGTGGTCCACATAGAAGAGTCAAAGCCATCAGGTCTCTCCTAGGGTTACTGGTTACTAATTAAGATTTACATTCTCTGTGATTTTTTCTCACTTTATTGCTTTTGAATCCATGACATTATGTATTATTTCTACAACAATTTTCCCCCATAATACAATACTGGATTGTGACCTGTTTTGCAATAGATTTTGAAACATTGACCTTTTGTAGAAAATTGCCTGAATGATGACAAGTAATAAGTGGAATGAATTTTATGACACAGTGAAAATTATTTCTAAAGTCATTTCTTTCCATTGTAGGTGACTTTGGTTACAATTGTTTTTTGGCATAGGAAACCACACATTTGAAAGTCAGGCTTTCTGTGTGATTGCATGTTCCCTGCCTTGACAGTAATGATTTTTGAAAAACTTTATGGAAGCAGAAATAGAAAGCTGGCTGCCTCATCTGAATTAATAGCATTTTATTACATTTACTATAAACTCTTGTTTCCTAATTCAAGTACTATGAAGTGCAGTGACATATTTTTTCTGCTGTCCACAGTTTTAAATTTAGGTTTGCTTTCAAGTTTCAGATTTGACAGAAATCTGTCACATTTCATAAGAGATGTGTAGCAGAGGAAAGATGTGAGATTCACAGGTATCTCAGAAGGGGTTTCTGAAAGTTGAGCATGGAATGGAGATTCTTATTCAATTGGTCAAGAAAGCACTGCAGGTGAAAGGGAATTGAGGAAAATATGATGAGACAGTAGAAGAAGAAAGAAAGAAAAGAAAAACACTGGTCCAGAACGTGATCTCAGCTGGAGTGCAACTTCATTCTGATCTCACAGGGAAGCTGGGAGGATAAACTGCACGACAAAATCATTCTCACCCCACTCAAGTGAGTCATTGGCAGTGTCTTCCCTGATGAGGGTGGATGGTGGGGGTAGTCATAGCCTCCCAGGTGAGGCTGCTTCTGTTCGTGTAAGGGCCATTCTCCAGAGACAAGAGGAGCTATGAATTTATTACCAATACTCACCGTATCTAAGGAATAGGCTGACCCTCCTGTTTATATGATGCAGGTGGGATAGCAAAAGCATCCTTTCTATCCACTGTTCGAGCTCCAACACACATGCATCTGGGCATAGCTTGTCAGAATTCTGATTGTCGCAGTATCTGGAAAAACTTAAAAGAGGGTACTGGGATGAACTCTGGCAGTTGCTGCTACAGTTCATCCTAGGGCCCTAACTAATACTCAACATTTCTTGCTTATACCACCTATTCTAACTTCCTTTTCCCATTGATTAGCACTTTTGCTAACCAGTGTGGTTTGCCTCGTGGGGTGACCCAGGCCCTACCCTTATCTCTGAGGGGCATGAGCCTTTATCAGGCTGTGGTTGCTATACACTTCCTGGTTACAACTGGGAATGGAAGTAGCAGCGCATCACCTAAATGATCAGCATGTTCCTCCCTGCTTCTCATAGGATACAGCAATTATCATTCCTCATCTTGGCTATGGTCAGTTACCACTGTCCATACACTAACTCTTTTCTTTACTTGATGATCTTCTGGTGTAAGAAACTCAGGGTGCACGCTGTGTTTGATGCTCAGCACCACATATAGATCAATCAATAAATAAATATCCATTGACAACTAAAAAAAAAAGAAAAGAAAGAAAGAAACCTAGGGTGCATATGCAGGAGCCTTAGCTTAAAGATTAGTGGCACTCATACTGTGTCGTTGGTGGAAACATTCCACGGAGGCTAAAATTGTGGGGATGGTATACCGATTTCCCCAAGTGAGTCCTTGGGAGTGATGGTGAGTGGGGCTACTTCTACCTCCACCCTCTGTTCAAGGACCTATTTATTTTACCTGTTATAGATATGGCATTATACAATTGCTGTTGGGTTGGGATCCACAGTGCATGCTAACAGAAAAGGCCTTATTATTTTGAGGTATTATCTCAAGCCATTATCTTGGCTATTGCTTCAAAGGATCATTTTAGCCTTCTTTGGGACCTGCAGCTTGGATGACACAGTATATAGAAGGAGCAGTGAATGCTGTAGTCTCATGCTTCTCTTTTGCTGTGCAGTAGATACCTGGCTTCATGGTAATGCCACATAGGATCCCATGATGGCAAATTAGACATTGTGTGAAACATTGGTCATATAAATACCACATTTTATTTATCCATTCATCTATTAAAGGGCACTTAGGTTTGTTCCATAGCTTAGTCATTGTGAATTGAGCTGCTATGAACATTGATGTGGCAGTGTCACATAATATGTTGATTTTAACTTCTTTGGATATACATCAAGGAATGGGATAGCTGGGTCCAACGGGGGTTCCATTCCAAGTTTTCTGAGGAATCTCCATATTGCTTTCCAGAGTGGTTGCACCAATTTGCAGTCCCACCAGCAATGTATGGGTGAAATTTTTCCTGCACATCCTCACCAACATTTATTTCTATTATTTTATTTTTTTGGTACTGGAGATCGAACTCGAGGGCACTTGACCACTGAGCCACATCCCCAGCCCTATTTTGTGTTTTATGTAGAGACAGGGTCTCACTGAGTTGCTTAGCGCCTTGCTGTTGCTGAGGCTGGCTTTGAACTCGAGATTCTCCTGTCTCAGCCTCCCTAAGTGCTGGGATTACAGGCATGTGCCACTGCGTCTGGCTTATCATCAACATTTATTGTTGCTTGTATTCTTGTTAATTTCCATTCTGACTGGAGTGGGAAAAAAAAGAGGGAACATTTGTGCTGCTTGGTAGACTGCAATCAGTTCTTCATCTCTCACTTGTAGTGCGCCAAGGGCAGTGATCAGAGGAAAGCATGATCATAGAGCTATATTGGAACATATCAAAAGGAGTAAAATCTGTAATTTCACATTCATATGTATTTATACTCTGGTATCACTGGCAAGAAAAGCAAAACTTAAGTTGTTATCTCAGGAGAGTCGTATTGCTAGCACCTCAAATGAAGGAAATATATAATATGAAACTGTTTTTATACCAGATGTTACTGACTTTACATCTTTGGTGGCATTAGTAGCAATTGATTACCAGTTTCAGCTATGAGCAACACTTTGAGTTTAAGCATTCATTTTTAAAATGTTCTCTGTATTTGGAAAGTGTACTTAATAATTGTTTAAGTGACCATCTACCATTTTAATTTCTAAGATTTATGGTAAATATTAGAATCAGTTTAAAAAGTAATATAATTTTAATTTACATTCTTTTAAATTAAAGCATCTTTCATTAAAGGCAATATCTGATTTTAAAAAAATGTTCTCTTGTTCTTTCCCCTCCCACAAAACCCAACTCCTTCTTACTACCTTTCTTAAAGGGTATCATAACTATCCATCCCAGTTGTTGGTCAGGAATCTGAGTCATCTTCAAAACTCCCTTCTTGCTGTTATCTTTACATTCAATTGATGTCTAAAACCCTTCAGTCTTATCTCTTGATATTTCTTGATTCAAATTACATTCATTGCCATAATATTTGGTTGGAATTGGTTTCTCTCCATCTCCAAGATCTTACCTTGTCAGTTGGTCCTATCTTTAGCTGCAAGAAAGATCTTTTACTTCCCTGCCTAAAATCCCTCAGAATCTTCCTATAACCTTTGGGGTTAAACTTTGCAATGCAGCCTCAAAGTTCCTCCCTTCCCACATATTTTTTTCCCCTCACATGGATCCCTTATGCCTAATGTAATTAACTTTTATCTCTATTGCTTTTGAATCTGTGCTTGTCTAGTCCCATGTGGTACATAAATTTCTCTCCTTATCTAGAAAATTTCAATCAGCCCTTCAGGATTCAAGGGTTCTACTATCCAGATTTCCAGAAAGGTCCAACTGACCTTTGCAACTCTCTTTTCTGTCCCTAAACTGCAATTGTAGCACTCAATCACAATGTAGTGCAATTTTGGGGGTACATAACTAGATTTCCTTCTCATTTGTGGAAACTTCCAGTAGGAATCCTGTCTTTCACATCTGTGTTGCAGTGCTTAATACAATACTGTTACACTTAGACACTCAATAATTCTTACCTGCATAACAGACTTAATTCAGCTTAATGTTACTGAATTAAGGTTTCTTGATTAGACCATGTTTCTACTCCTGAGACTTCTGCATATCAAAGTTCTAACAAAAAATGATAGAAGATGTTAGTCATTGTATTTATTTTTCAAACTACTTATTGAGGGAATTGAAACAGATGTGTAAAAATAGTATTTTGTGTCTTGGCACACTTTTATACAATTTAGTTTTATTATTAAATAAAAATGTTTGGGGGCTGGGGCTATGGCTCAGCGGTTGAGCGTTTGCCTCGTATATGTGAGCCACTGGGTTCGATCCTCAGCACCACATAAAATAAATAAAGATATTGTGTTCATCTACAACTAAACAAAATATTAAAAAATAAATAAATAAATAAATAAATAAAAATGTTTGGCTGAAGGTGCGACCAGAGTTTGGGCAGAGGGAATAGAATGCCTGCTACTTAGCATGACTGCACATCCCTAGACCAGGATTTGTTTCTGAATGTGAATGGCATTTTCTCTTTTAGGCATTAAGCATGTCTCCTATGTTGTGTGCAGTAATATTCAGATATATATGTACAGTCATGTGTTGCTCAACAGCTAGGGTGCATTGTGAAAAAGCCATCAATAAGAATTTTATCATTGTGTAAACATCAAAGAGTGTACTTACACAAATCTAGATGGTACAGCCTACTACACACCTATGCGGCTATGTGGTATGTACACAGTATATGATATAACCTGTTTCTCAGAAGGCCACAATGAACAAAACAACAGGAGGTTAAAAAAAGGACGAGACAATAATGTAACCAAGGGATGTTGTAAACAAGATGCATGAGGTTGCTGCCTGTGTAATGAGGCATACTGTTAAGCAGTTAAGTATAAAATAATATAGTAATAATTTTTAATAAGTAGAAGGAGTACACTCTAATGTAATGATATAAAGCACAGTATAGTAAATACACAAACCAATGACAGTTGTTTATTATCATTATCCAGTATTAAATATTATATGTAATCATATATGTTATCCTTTTAAAAAATCAGCAAGGCAAGCCAGGCACGGTGGTGCAGCCTGTAATCCTAGCACTTTGGGAGGCTGAGACAGGAGAATTGTGAGTTCAAAGCCAGCCTCAGCAATGGCGAGGTGCTAAGCAACTCAGTGAGAACCTGTCTCTGCATAAAGCACAAAATAGGGCTGGGGATGTGGCTCAGTGATGAGTACCCCTGGGTTTAATCTCTGGTACCACAAAAACAAAATAAAACAAAAAAACCCCATCAAGCAGTAGTTTCATTTACACCAGCATCACCACAAACAAGTGAGCAATGCCTTGTGCGGTGATGTTATGACTGTTATGGTATCACTAGGTAACACGAATTTTTCAAGTCCATTATAATCTTGTGGAGACATTGTTACACTATAAATGTGTTTAAAAAAACAGTAAGATAATCAAGTTCAAATAAAACCATCTATTACAACAGAATATCTTCTTGAGAAAAATCCTAACAAGTATCCAGTGTTTTTTTTAAAGGATGGTCCTTTTGGGGAATGATACCTCAAAACTCAGAGGGGACCCAGAGCAGTAGCCACTGCTTGTCTGTAACTGTGCCTTTCAGTTCAGTCATATGATCCTGTCCAGAGGGATGTTTAAAAGAGGAGACACTCCCTCATTCTCTTCGAGAATAAAGTTGAAAAGTTTGTATTATCTAACCCTGATGGCAGGCTTACATTCTTAGAATCAATTGTGCATGTTCTTGATGGAATGGAAATGCTCTGATACTATTTCAGTTAGGGTAGGTCTGTGAATCATAAACACCCAACTGAGCATCTGAGACAATTCAATCTCTTACATTGCAAAGAATCTGGAGGACATAGTAGATCTAGTTCATTGGCTCATTAATGTCATCAAGGTCTCAGTTTCTTTACACTTTTCCATTCCTCAGCACATTTAATTTTTGTCCTCCTTTAGTGCGTCATGGTGGCAAGATGGCAGGCTATAATCCAAGCATCATTGTAGTATGTTATCATAAATAGAAATCAAAATGGAGCATTAAATTATGGTTGGGGAGATTAGCCATGCTTCAGTCCTTGGGGCAGGGCATATGCTATCATAATTGGGCTTCTGTTAGCAAGAGAGGAGGGAAAGAATGGGTGTGGGGTAGGCAACCAATATTGACTGCTATATACAGCCTTTCCATTCATTTATGTGAAATTAAGAGTGGTGCAGAAAGGCTCCACCTTGGAGTTTTATATCGACTATGTCGGTGCCCACAGGAGCCAACTTTCTTCTCTCTTCTTTCCCCTTGACTTCCTATAATTTAATTTTCCCTTCTCACGACACATCTCCATCCTCATCCTGTGGATTTGAGCAAATCCCACTATGTAACTACTACTATATGTTAGGTTGAGTGGCATGAACTTACCAATATTAACAAAATTTTCCTGCAAAAGTTTCACAATTTACCCAAATAACTGGGAATCAATGAGTAATAATTAGAGATGATAGGTGAATAAAATCTGCTTAATATCACCAGAGGATGTTTGTAAGAATGGAAAACTATCTTTCTAGTTTATAAATTAAAGCAGTGAAAGACATTTGATATCTTCATTTGGAAGAAGAAAATAAAAGAAAAGAAGAAGTTACCTGTTATGTCGTTTAATCACATTCTTAGAGACTGACAATGGTGGACAAGGACATACTCATTTTTATTTCTGCAATCTGAATAAGTTAATCCAATCATATCCCATAAAGAGAGAAAGTGCATTGACTTACAACTTTCTTTAATAGTGTCAATGGCTATTTGCCTTATGCCTCCTTTCCATCCCAGCTGGGAATATCACATGGCTGCACATATATTAAAAAGAAAAAAAAAAAACTCATGAAACTCAATGGAGAATAATTAATCTTCCTACAACAGGAAAGTTAAAATTAAAAAAAGATGAGTGGAAAAATACATCACAAAGGAGAAAGATAAGTATCTCAAAAACCCAAACATGGAGAAGATCCAGAACTTTGCAGGGAGCCAGAGCCAGACTTTGTAACAAGAGAGGAAGTCATTTGGAAAATGGTATTTCTCACATGCTGGTGTAAGTCAACCTCCCGGGCAGGAGTATCAAGTTAAACAACCCTTGTCCATCTCTCATTTCTATGAGTGGAATAGTATTCTAGCAGTAGGATCATCTTGTTGTTCAGTGGTTTCCCACCTGCTGCTCACCTGCTGCTAAACTCATCTTCTTCCCCATCTTGTCCATCAAGTTTCACATGCTTAGTCCCATACTGGACAAAACAGATCAATAGTAGGAGAAGTCACCCTGATGTGTAGCCAAATAAGAAATTCAGCTGAGTTGTGAACATTAAAATGTAAGCCATTAAACAGCTGGACAAGGACAGCATGAATGTTCTTGAGGAAGTTAAGAAACGGGAGGAAAGAAAGAGAACTAAGCACAAACACTCAAATGATGAAAAAGAAATGAATAATTTCATAAAATAACAGATTAAAAAGCCAGCAGTTTTGCACATGAGATAATAGCAAAGGAAGGGAAAAAAACTGTGTTAAACAAATATGGATTCCAGTTCTGGTTTCCCTGACTATTCATGTGATTTTGAAAAAAGCCACTTAATCTTTACTTTTTAAACATAGCTTTATTGAAATATAATTCATACCCCACAACATTCAGCCATTTTTAGTGCTTTATAGTATTATCAACAGAATGGCACAAAAATTACCACAATCTGATTTTAGTGCACCCTGTCACTTCAAAAAAAAGCTCTATAATAACAGCCACTCATTCCCTGTTCACTCAGCCCCTGGCAACTACTAAGTAGCATTCTATTTCTATACATTTGTCTATTTTAGACATTTCATATAATTGGAACCATATATTATGTGGCCTTTTGGGACTGCTTCTTTCAATATTTTCAAGGTTCATTCACATTGCAGCATGTATACATACTTCATCCTTTTTATTGCCAAATAATATTCCATTATATTGATACAATTACAGTTTATTTATCTATTATCAATAAATTTACATTGCATATATATATTTGAGGAAATATGCATTTTATACTTATTAACTTATGACACATATTAAGGAATATAACACAAGTAACAAGAACATATTTCTTTTTCTTTCTTTTTTAAAATAGTGTATTTCATTCTGAATTTTGGTTGGTAAATAGATGAGAGCTCTTTAAGTGTTGGTTAATAAACACTTTATTTTCTTTTGTATTTATTTATCCATCCATCCACCCATTTAGTAATTACTAAATGCTTATGAATGCCAATACTGGCTATTCCCAGAAGATACCTAATAGTGAATAAGAAAGAACTTGCATGTAAGAAATTTATATTCTGGTAGAAGAGGAAGAGGCCATGCAAACAAATCAAACACCTGGTTGAAAGTTACAATGTCATTTGATGAGACACAGATACAGTCTCAGCCATTTCAGAGATTACAGCTCTTTGCCACTATGGTATTTCCATAAGTTGTTTTCCTAGTTCACCTCAACAAATTCTTATTAGTATGCCAACAAGAGTTTATTGAGATGAACTAGAAAAAGAAACCTATTTAAGTTTGGAAATGGTAAAGAAAGGATTCAAGTTGGAGATAGTTGCGATTGAAGATAACAGTATTGTGGTATATAATACAGTGGTTTATAAAAATTGCCAAAGAGACCTAGAGTGTTGGTAGCAGTTAGTTACATAAGTTGAAAGCCTGAGCTATGTCATTGAACTTTGGCACAAAGCAAATCACCCTCCATTTTGGTTCAGTTTTTTTGTATGTGCCTTGTACATCAACAACTCTTTTGAAATCACAGTTGTCTTTTCTTTTCCATCATTCTACAAAACACATTCTGTAATTCAACTAAAAATAATAAAGGGTGTAACATCTGAAATTATAAAATAAAGAAACATTTTATTTGATTACCTCATTATGTATCATATTCTAGTTGATATTTTACTAATATTCTCAGGTAGTAACTATCATGGGATATTAATGGATGCCTCTGTCCCTTTACTTATAACTAATGACAGCAGTTGGTAAACTAAAGCAGTTAATTTTTGAATAATAATACAAATATATATATATACCAAATATGAAATGTATTGTCTTGAAGTATCTTAGATATCATAGCCTATGAAGCTGAATCATATTCAATCATATTCAATCATAGCCACTGCCCTCTACTCCTTTTCCAGAGAAGCAGAATTAAAATGCATTCATTTATAACCAGAAGGCTCTGCGACATTTCATCCCTAAATATTGGATTCTACTGAAGTATTCTTTGAGTGTAATACTAGTCAATTAGCCATTGGTCCTTTTTACTTATATTGCAGATGTCAGAGAAGATGCCATAAAGGGAGCAGGACTATAGCTGAATCTTAAAAGAGACATCAGCATAGCTACAAGGAGACTGGACAGCACTCCTGCTAGAGAAATGATAGAAGCAAATGGTACTAATGAAGCCTAATCTGGGTTGTGTGATGTTCATTATTATGGAAAAGATTACACAGTTCTATCTTATAAATAAAGGGAAGCATAGCTCAGGAAATCAGAGGTCACTTTTCAGGAAGTCACATCCTAAATTCCCTGACCTATAAAAAATAGTTTCATCAAGTATATAACCACTCCAAAGAAGCAATATAAGTAAGGTAGGGGAAGAACATCAATTTTACTTAGTAACACTGGAAAAAAATCAAACTGCCAGGAAGATGGGTTCCAGTATGAATTTATGGCTCCTCTCACTTAACTCTCTCTACTCCCAATGCCAAAAAAAATCTTGCTCTGATTTATCGGGTCCGTTTCCTGTACTTTTCTCTCCAAGAATCATTGTATACTATTTCTCTTTTCTCAAAAGTCCAAACCAATCAACCCCTTCTCAACCCCTTCTCTACCAACTCTATCCTTACTCTCACACAATGACTTCACTTTACAATAGTAAGGATGATTTAATTCTGTAATAACATGCAAATTATCACTCATCTATAATTTTCTACACTCATCTATAATTTTCTCCTCCTGCTAAAATTGAAAGTCCTCTCTCTAAGGTTTATCTTACCCTCTATCCTCTAGGTCTCTTCCTGGGCTGGATAATCTGTCCCTCTCTGTGCCCAGTTTCTGCCATTTTCCTCCTGTTCTCTCTTTCTAGGCAGGTTGGTAGTGGCTGTGTTCTTCCCTCAAGGCCATAGCACCTAAATTGAGAAGTTGGCTGCTGTGGCTACAGGTCTTAAATGATTTTGGTAGCCATTCTTTTTCTTATCAGGCCTAGTAAAGCTACCTATTGCTGATCTCAAAAGTACTTTACCATCTTTGGTTTCTTTCTGTTAATTCTACCCATATTTTTATAAACTTATTGTTCCTTCACTCACATCCCTCCCCTTTTTTTAGAATTGTGGCTACTTGACAAGTTCTTGATGACATTTTTTTTCTCCTACATCTTAGCAACTACTCTGTGTCAAGAAAAAATAATTACAACTTGAGAATAAGTCCAAATGGTGAACAAAATGTTTTTTTTTTATTGTTATATAGGATCATTGCTTTAGTGATCTACCCAAGAATTATCTAGGGATAATATACTTTGTTCAGCTCATAGTTCTAATTTATGCATTCTTCCTGTAGTGATGCAAATAATCTCAGTCCAAGTTTTTGCTTCCATAGAAAGATAATTCCAAAGGTATCAGATTTTTTATTTGCAGAATATTAATAAATTTGATGCCAATATAGTGATCTTATCTTCATGTTCCTTAAATAAATACTTATAAATCATCTCTTCAAGTCACTTTGATCCTATATTAACATCTTCCTGACTACCTCATTAATTAATGAATTATATGAATTCAATAATTTTTGACATATGTTCATTTTATACTTGCCTGAAAATCATGATTTTACCTTTTTGAAATTTTTACTAGTATCTCTTTTTAGTCTCTCTCCTTTCTTATCCCTATAGTTTCAATCTTTCCTTATCTATTGGCTTCTTCTCATATGCATTTAAACCTACTCAAATCTCTCATATCATTAAAAAACCAACCAACACATTCAAGCAAACTCCTAAAGCCTCCTTCATTTCCATATAGACTTTACACTTCTTGAAAGAACTGCCTACAGATACATGCATTGTTAATTTGTCTCATTTACTTCTCTTTCTACTGACATTATTTCTTCCTCCATGATTCTAATGAAACTGCTCATGAAAAGGCAATTAAAGACTTTTTTATTCAACTTGATAAACAGCTTAGGTTCTGAAGTTATTTCTGCAAACCATAACATTTGACTCTGATGTCTCTTTAAGTGTTCTTTTCTTTTTGCTCTCATGGTACTCTGCATTCATGATTTTCTTCCTTTCTGGTTGTAATTTTAAGTCTTTTGGTTTTCCTTAAGTGTGGTTGTACCTCTGCCTGAGTGTTTTTTTTCTTTCTAATTCTCCATCAACTCCATGTACAATTCTGTTCTCTTGCATGACTTCACTTACCATTTAGCTCTGTGGCACAGGCCAAGATTTTATTTCCAAAGCACCCAATCTGCACATGCAACTACCACTGGATAACTGGGATGTTCCAATACATTTCAGGCTGCATACAGCCTCAAAGGAACTAAGTCTATCCATGCTCTCATTTCCTGTATCTTCTCTGTTTCCTACACTGGTGCGTAGCACCATCATTACTTGGTAGCTCAAGCCAGAACCCTGGATGCTTTTCTAATAGGGAATGGGAATTGAAAACAGTGTAGCTTGAGGGAAGAGGCAAATAGCTCTATGCTAACACCCCTCGCTCCCCTGATGAATGTTTCCCTAAGACTAATTGCTATAGATAAGGGAAGGGTGCTCCGCCAGGCCGGAGACACTCGGTCCGCAGCTCACAGGACCCTGACCCCTGAGCCCAAATTCCTGGGCACTAAAACTGACCACTTCATTGATTTATGGAACTAGCCCCAAATTCCTAAGTGCCCAAGAAAACCGGCACGTCTCCACTATGCCACCCCTCAACATAAACCTATAAAAACCCAGTCCCTTTCTTTGTTCAGTGGCTCATTTTCCACCAGGAGAATGGGTCCACCACCACCACCTTCGCAGATGATTCCTGTTCCTGAATAAAAGCCTGAAATGACTTGCATGGTTTGCTGCCGCCTTTGATCTTTTTGCCCTTACATTTTCTTTCTCTTTCTTTTTTTGGTACCAGAGATTGAACTCAGGGGTACTCGACCACAGAGCCACATCTCCAGCCCTATTTTGTGTTTTATGTAGAGACAGGGTCTCACTGAGTTGCTTAGCGCCTTGCTGTTGCTGAGGCTGGCTTTGAACTCGCGATTCTCCTGTCTCAGCCTCCCAAAGTGCTGGGATTACAGGTGTGCGTCACCACCCAACTTCTGGATGCTTTTCTTGAATTCTCCTACCTTACCTCTCACATTCAGTTGGAGTCTATATTGTGACAATTCTATGTTTTAAATATTTATCAGGTCTGTTCTTTTTTTTTTTTTTTTTTTTTTTTTTTTTTTTTTGTGGTACTGGAGATTGAACTCAGGGGCACTCGACCACTGAGCCACATCCCCAGCCCTATTTTGTGTTTTTTTATGTAGAGACAGAGTCTCACTGAGTTGCTTAGCGCCTCGCCATTGCTGAGGCTGGCTCTGAACTCGCGATTCTCCTGTCTCAGCCTCTCTAAGTGCTGGGATTACAGGCCTGAGCCACCACACCCGGCTATCAAGTCTGTTCTTGTCTGCATCTAACTCCTTCATTTCAGGTTGGGCCACAGTCATTCAACTGCTTCCTCACTAATGCCTTGTCTCTTTTGCCTGTTCCATGCCATTCATCTCAAATGAAAATCTAGTCATTTCGCTTGCCCATCCTAAACTCTTTGACATTTCCCTTTTTCCTTGGATAAGTCAGAAGTCCTTATCATGGTGTATGAAGCTCTTCATCCTCCACCCCTATCTTTTGCTATAGTCACATTTCTTGCTACTTTCTTCACCTACTCTTTGTTCCCACCACAGAAGATGAGGATAAAGGACAATTGGGATCCCAACATTGAAATAGGCTTGCTCTGTGCTCTGTGAAGAACACAAAATTGTTAACCAATGGGAAATGGTGGTAAAAACCAATAAAAACATATTTGCATATTTTGATTTTAATGATTTAAATGTATATAACAAATGTTTCTATTGGGAGAAGGAGTCCTTTGTAAGCCACTTACTGTCTTGCATCCTTGCTGGGTATGTCAAGACTGTAAGAATCTTCCTGCTCTTTACTGGAGATATATTTCAGGGTTGTGTATGTAACTGATAATCTTGAAAGATGATGGAACGTCTCTCCTAATTTTAGACAAAATGGAAATTTTCTTTCTCCATCCTATAAAGGGAGTAGGTTCCTGAATCTCAGTGTTCCTTAGCTGGGATGCAAATTCTCTGCATGTGCAGCACCCATTTGGCCCCATGCCTTCCCCATGGGATTTAGAGTCAAGAGGAATCAATGCAAATATGCTGATATTCCTGCTGTTTGCTGTGTCATGGTTAATAAAGCCCTTGTGTCTGACTCAGAAAGTTTTTCTCTTTGGCAAGTGTTTAGAAAAGAACCACAAGCAAATTTATTAGTTTATAAATCAAATCAAGATCTGATTATTTTATATTTTAAAGTGTCTTTTTTGCTTCCAAATAATTGTAAGAAATGCTCATAAACTTTCACTTTTCTCCTGAATAGGAAATTAAAATAATGATGGTCTGGGTCAATAATGGCGTGAGGCAGCACTACTTTGAAATAATGTTTTGATGGGATTCTGTAATAATGGTAAATCAGGATCCAATATCAACATCATTTTCAGCACAATCATGAGATATAAGGGCATGTTAGGAATGTGAAGTCATTTTATTATCATAGATATTTGAAGAATATTGGGTGATTAGGTAATTTCTCCTCTGAAAAATACATTGGCACCTCTAATATATAGGTATAACCACAAGAATATATATGAATTATTAGGTCTTTGTTAGAGTGACTGAAAAAAATGAATGTACATTGAACTGAATAAAAGTCCAAAATCAAATCCATTTTCCCTCATTAATTCACTCTGTAAACAAGCACCTACTAATTTCCAGATACTATTTTAGAAAAGAAGGATGTAGATATAAAAAAACAGATCCTTGAACCCCTGTAGAACTTACAGCTGATGGGAGAGACTGACATGCAAACATTTCTAATATAGTGTAACAAGAATTTTGATAAAAATAAGCATGCAACTATAGTAGAGTTCCTCGTGCATGCCAGTGTCTACATATGGCCACTGTTATGGTTTGGATGTGAGGTGTCCCCCAAAAACTCACGTGTGAAACAATGAAGGAAGGTTCAGAGAAGATATGATCGAATTGTAAGATTCTTAACCCAATCAGTGAATTAATCCCCTGATAGGGATTAACTGAGAGGGAATTGAAGGATGATAGGGTGTGGCTGGAGGAGGTGGGAATTGGGGGCATGGCATCAGGGTATATATTTTGTCTGTGGTGAGTGGAGTCTGTCTGCTCTCTGATCATCACATGAGCTGCTTCTCTCCACCACACTCTTCTGCCATGATGTTCTACCTCACCTAGAGCCCCAAGGAATGGAACTGTCTTCTATGGACTAAGACCTCTGAAACTGTGAGCCCTCAAATAACCTTCCTCCGCTACAGTTGTTCCTTAGTCACAGCAGCAAAAAAGCTGACTAAAACAGCCACACATAAAAACCTTCTAATTCCACTATTTGCAAATAGTACTACTAACAGTTTGCTAGATTTAGTTGATGTCCTTTTAGATGAATATTTTCCCTTTGGGAATAAATATGCAACATACATGTATATAAGTGTATCAAATTAAAAAGTATATATAATTAAAAGCATAAATACTGTTAAAATACTGCTCTGCTACAATTGTTTGAATACTTTGCTTCCCAGAAAACCTTATGTATGATAGTTTATAGAATAAAAAATCCTAATCATCAGAAATTTTAAATTTGGATTGTACTTTATTGTACAATCAAGAGTCTGGGAAGAGAATACATAATTTATCCAAACAAACCATGTGTTTTCCTGAGTCTTTACAAAAGGAAATGAAAAAACTCATGTTCAGTTCAGTATACATAAAGGCAAGTCCTTCTATTTTATAACTTGTTATGAGACAAATTAAATTTCTGAAGAATCATATTAACTTGGTGCAAACTGCTTGGTATTTTAATTTCTAAACTGATAAGGAGCTGTCAAGTTTGACAAAGTTTCAAATATTACACTTACATTTTAGAATTTCAAAAGCTTGTTATTAATTTGATTATGTTTCACATCTGATGTCAGTTAGCATGTAACTTCAAGTGAATGAGCATAATGGCAAGATGAAGTGTATTTACATAGGAACCAAATTTCACATGTTGGATAACCTTTTTTCTCCCTGCCATCAGATTTAAGGAACATGATTGCCAAGGGAAGGTGGCTGCTGTCCTCTTCATTAAAGAATGACTGCAGCTGAAGATGTGACTTTCACACATGTTCTGTGTGGTTAGCACTGTGGTTTGCCTACTTACTGCCCATGGATGGCCCTTCACTACATGCAAAAGGGCCAGGGAGATGTAAGGCTGAGGGAGGTATCCAGCCAGCCCTGGTTTTCCTGGTAAGAGGGACAGGCCCAGCTGGAAGCCTCCTTCGCGTTCTTCCAGTCTTGTTCATCTTTCCCTGTATTACAGGTTCAGAAACTATCTAGAGATCATGAAGTGGCAACGATGAAGAGAAAACAGTGTGCATAGCAAAGACATTGATGGAAAAAGACAAAATTTCTGAATCTCTGCGGGGGGTCGCAGTCCATCCCGGGCCAGCGGGTTGGAGCCGCCTGGTTGCCTGTTCCCAGCCCTGCCACAGGACAATCAGACACACCAGGGGGTACAGTCAGAGCAGGCATCCGTTTATTTGCAGAACAAGCATTCAACTTATAGGGCTGTTGGGCCAATCAGAGACAATGCACGTAGGCAACAGCCGTCCACGTGGCAAGGCTCGTAAGCCCCTGAATTCTGTCCACAAGCTGCACGTTCGGGGAACCAACAGTAAATGTAAACCAATCACATAGTTTCTACTTCCTTTGTGCCTTTCCCATTTACACACAATGGCTAGTCATTAGGGCGTAGCATAGGGCTACCTCCCCACAAATCTCCAGTGACATCACTGAGGAATGAATGAATGACAACTACTGCTGTCCCTGGACTTGTTCTGTGAAAAAGCAGCTTTTTTAAAAATTTAAATAAATTTTCTTTTTAGTTATATATGACAGTAGAATGTATTTTTTAAAATTTTTTTAGTTGTTGATTGACCTTTATTTATTCATTTATTTATATGCGGTGCTGAGGATCGAACCCAGTGCCTCCCACATGTGAGGCAAGCACTCTACCACTGAGCCACAATCCCAGCCCCAGTAGAATGTATTTTGACATATTATACATACATGGAGTACAACTTCTCATTTTCTGGTGGTGCATGATATGGAGTTACATTGGTTGGTCGTGTATTCATATATGAACGTAGGAAACTATGTCCAGTTCATTCTCCCATCTTTCCTATTCACATTTCCCCTCCCTTCCCTTCATTCCCCTTTGTCTAATCCAAAGTACTTCTATTCTTCCCTATCTACCCTACCACCTACTCCCCCCTGCCCCCTTATTGTGAGTTAGCATCTGCATATCAGAGAGAACATTTGGCCTTTGTTTTTTTGGGGATTGGTTTATTTTACTTAGCAGGATAGTCTCCAGTTTTCATCCATTTACTGGTAAATGCCATAATTTCATTTCTAAAAAGAAGCTTTTGTTTGAGCTACAGATAATCATTCTTCTTTGTTTACAGCTAAACTCATTTATAACCAACAGAGTAGGAAATACAGATTTCCCTTCCTAAATTAACATTAAACTTTCATTAAACCTTTAATATGTAAGAAATATCCATCTTATCATTTATTGTCTCTTGACTCTTTAGGAAAATTCAAAATTTCATTTAATTTTAATTACAAGTTCCTGTTTAATCCTATAGGGGCAACACCAGAGCCCAAATTTAACAGCTTATAGCAGTAATTGCTTAAAAACCTTTAAATAGGCCTCACTGTGTTTTAATTTCTTTCTGTTTCTTTCATTCTTTTTCTCTCCTGTATTTCCCCTCTCCTTCAATCTTCTTGAACTTTGTCACTTCCTTCTCTATTTCACTATTAGCCTTTATGTACCTAACCTAAAGACTATACTTATTATATTCACTGAATAAGTTTTTCTTCTATTTCCTAGTATAATTAAAAATGAATGATAGAATATTTTAAAGTACAGATCTATAGTTCTGCCTTATTTAAAAAATGATCTTTATTTCTGTTATTTATAATTTTTTCCAGAAATGAAACAAAACAAACCAGCTAGTAGTCTAATATCTCAGATTTCTTCTGTGTACTTTGATTTTTCTTTTCTCTTTCTGAGTTAATGATCCTTGAGGGAAAGATAAATTGTCATCCCTTGATGACACCTGGGAATGACTGAGAACATTATAATTTATTTTCATGGAGTAGAAGTAAAAACTGAGAAATGGACACAAGTCTGTATTCCTTGTGATGCAGAGGAAACTTACCTCTGGTCTGGTGATTCCAGGAGTTCAAGGCCATTTTGAACCTGTTTACCATTAGTTCACTCATCCAACACATGCTTCTTCAGGGACTGTCATATGCAAAGAACTGTGTTCCATTATTGCCCCCAAAGAATGGCCATGCTAATATGATATAATTAACTCTTCTTTATACTCATCAGAATCATCAATCCTAGGATCAAAATGCATTCCTCTGATGCTGGTAAAGGTGCATCATCAGAACCAAAAAGAATGAAAATATAGGAAGCCAAGGGCATAATTTTCCTCTCTGGTCCTGTGGACATTGGCATCAGATTGCTTAGGGACTTACTGAAAATATAAAAAATTGTTACAATTATAATTTTTCTAACTTTGCACAAAATTATAAGCAGATTACATTCTTCAATGGCCATACTACCCAAAGCACTATACAGATTCAATGCAATCCCAATTAAAATCCCAAAGGCCTTTCTTATAGAAATAGAAAAGGCAATCATGAAATTCATTTGGAAAAATAAGAGACCCAGAATAGCTAAAGCTATCCTGAGCAAGAAGAGTGAAGCAGGAGGCATCACAATACCAGACCTTAAACTTTACTACAAA